>CAUYRH010027213.1:0-16620 GCA_963574655.1 Perodicticus potto
TCTGAGCTTGGCAGGATATAGAATTCTGGGCTGGAGATTGTTCTGTTTAAGTAGATTAAAGGTAGATGACCATTGTCTTCTTGATCGGAAAGTTTCATTAGAGAAGTCTGAAGTCACCCTGATGGATTTTCCCCTGTAGGTCAACTGGCACTTACTCCTGGCAGCTTGAAGAATCTTTTCTTTTGTCTTGACTTTGGACAGGTTCATCACAATGTGTCTTGGGAAAGCTTGGTTAGGGTTGAGGCGATCTGGGGTCCGATATCCCTCTGAAAGGAGAGTGTCAGAATCTTTGGTGATATTTGGGAAATTTTCATTTATAATATTCTCTAAATATTCTCCTGGGGCTTTCTTCTTCCCCTTCTGAGATACCTATAACTCGTATATTTGAATGCTTTATAGAGTCCCATAATTCTGCCAGTGAATGTTCTGCTTTCTCTCTCTTCTTTTCTTCTTTAACTATCTGAGTTATCTCAAGAGCTTTGTCCTCTACCTCTGAGATTCTTTCTTCTGCATGGTCTAATCTGTTGTTGATACTTTCTATTGCATCTTTAAGTACCTTAATTGACTGCTTTAGTTCCTTCAGCTCTGCTATGTCCTTTTTATATTCTTCATATCATTCATCTCTTAATTGATTCTGTTTTTGGATTTCTTTTTCCACTTTATCAGGATTTTCCTTCATTGCTTCCTTCATTTCCTTGATTGTTTTCATCATCTGTATTCTATATTCCCTTTCTGTCATTTCTAAAATTTCCTTATAGGTGGAATCCTTTGTAGTAGCTACCTTACAGTTCCTTGGGGGGGGGGGGGGTTGCTGCAGGATTTTTCTGCTGATTCTTCCTCATGAGTAATTTCTTTTACCTGTTTCCTTACACAAATTTTCCTTTCATTTCCTCCTGCTCTTTAAGTTGCCACACCTCTGGACATGGGTTTCAATGAGTCCTTTTGGTACAGGACCAGAAGGATTGAGAAGATTGAGAGCAAGAAGGGAAAAAAAAAAGAAAGAAAAGAAAAGAAAAAGGAGAAAGAAGGGGGGGTGGGTAGAAGCAACTATTGACAGAAAGAAGAAAGGCACAGAAATAGGGGGACAGGAGCAATATAGGTGTACAGTAGGGTACTTTGCCCCAACCTTAAGAACCCCCCAACCTCTAGGAGTGCCAGGTTGGGTAGTTGGGTCAGCAGCTCTTTGCCAGCCTGTTTGGACACAGTACCCCACCTCCACCAAGTAGAGAGGAAAGACAAAAATGCAATAAATCAAACCAAAACAAGCAAACCAAAAACTTTGCAGGATAAAATTGGGGGAAAAACCAAATAATAAGGGTAGAAACACTAGCAAAAATGAAATTTTAATTGTTGAAAAAGGCAACAATGGAAATTTATATTTAAACTAGAAAAATGAAGAAATAAAAGAAAGAAAAAAAGAAAAGAAAAATCTATAGGGAAAATGTTGAAATTAAAAACAAAACAATACAAAACTAAACTAAACTAAAAACAAAGCAGTATATATATCTTGCTGAATATTATCTGGGCAAAAGGTGATCTTCTGGGGTATGACATGTTAATCACAATGCTGATACAGTTGTACAAAATGAAGCCTGGAGGCCTCTAATGATTTTTCAAACCCTGCAGAGTGGAGAGCCTAAATCCTCCTCAGTCCACTTAGAAAGCACTTTAAATTGCTAACCTGGGCTAAGCAGAAGCTTTCCCAGGAAAGCACTTGTCACTGGGATCACTCCTTAAGTGGCTATCCATTTACCCAGTGTGCCAAAACTGGTCTCACTCTATGCCCCTAAGGGCTAAGGCTGAAAGGTGTCTCAGTGCCCACCTTTAGGCTTCTTAGTCACTAGATTACCTGATGTTTGTTCTGCCACCCTGAGGGTGGAGCTTGCCAGGGCAGTTCTCCCACAATGGCTTCACATGGCCCACAACCAAATACTGGTAGCTCTGTCTGGCTCAGTGGCTCAGTCTGGGGCCCTAGACAACACTCAAAGACCTCTGCACTCTTGCCCAAGTTCTCCCAAGATAGTTCAACTGAGTGCCAAGTCCAAAAAAACTGCAAACAGCTCACAGGTAAGGCCTTTTCAGTTTGCAATCTCACTGCTTCTGTGCTCACAGCTGCCAGTAGGATTAGACCAAACAAACACACACCACCACTTGCCAGTTCTCTGCTGCTTTTGCCTTCCTCATGGAGTCCAGAAGTCTCATGCTATCTCCCTGTATCCCCAAAGGGATGTTTCTGGGCAGATCCCACCAGCCAGAGATGCCTGAAGTCTTCTCTCCCCAATCCCACCGTGCCCAGTTGCAAGGAAGCTGTTACTCAGCCGCCATCTTGCTCCAGAAGCCTAAAATACAAAAATTTTTATGCCAAAAATTACACTAACCTTTGAGTGGCCTCAGCACATCAAAATAAAACCTGAATTACATAGATCTTTTAAGAACTAATGCAAACGAAACTACAAATAACTATAAATACCTACATATGTGCACACACACACTCTCTTTCCTCTCTCTCTCTCACTCATTTAGGAAACACTTGATCATTTGAAGAATTCCTAAATGATCTAAGCAAGCTTCAACCAATTACTGCTCATCTATATAGCTTACCTCTGTCCCAATAAACTCCATGTAATTATCATCTCTCATTTCCACTTCTTTTTTTTGAAAGAATTTCTTAGTACAAAGCAGAGAATTTTATTTTATTAGTTTTCTCAAAATGTTTATTGCAAGATGAGGTGTGGCCATATTCCATGAAATTTGATTACCAGTAGGGGCACTGCAGCCATACAGAATCAAACAAGAATACTATAATAGAGCTAAAAGCCTTATATAGATGTATTTCTGTTGTTAATTGCTCTAACATAGATAGTTTGATATATAAGGTTGTCTGTTGTGCTTTTTCTACTTTTGGCAGTTACATACTTTAAATACAGATGAGATACAAAACCAACTTTGCTGGTTGAAGTATTGTTTTTACTATAGACCTCCTTTTTCACCAGGTTAGATAGGAAGCCCCAGCCTTTGGTATAAATAACTTACTTCCATGACAATATTAAAGGGTATTGTTAGTGTCCACTGCCCGTTGTGTTGTCTTTTGGCAAGGGGGTGGCTAAGGCCTCTTCACCCTCAGTCCGTGCTCTGGCTGATGGATAAACACACTAAACTTAACACCCTGGTTGTTTGCAGTTATGACAAAACCACTATTGGCAGTCATTGTGATGGCTTTCAGGGTGTCTCCTGTCCCAAAGATTATTAATGAGAAGCTATTAATTTTCCAACTGGCCACTCAGAAAGCTCGGGCATGCTCAGAAAACTGGTCTGGAACCACATTAATTTTCTTAATTAGCATAGCTGCCCTCTCTTTCTCCTCAGGGCCTCCCAAAGCAGCGGTTCTCAACCTGTGGGTCGCGACTCACAGGAACTGTAGTAAAGGGCCACGGCATTAGGAAGGTTGAGAACCACTGTCCTAAGGTATCTAGAATGGACTGAAAATCTTTGACAGCAGATTCACAAGCAAACAACTTGTCCTTCATAAATGCCTCCTTCCTCTCTCCCTCTGCTTGTTCTGTGAACACTTTTTCCTTGAAAATAAAGTGTCAGCCTCCATAACTAAGGGCAGACACATATGTGATTAAAGTATTAATGTCCAGGTTTACTCTTCTGCACACATCCACCTTAATCTCTGTTGGAAACGCAACGCTTGCCAGTATGTTTTCTCACTCTACTCCCATCACTCACGGAGAATCAGGGCCCTCTTCATCTGATTCTCGCTCACTTAGCTGGAGCTCTTCAGGGTGACCTAATGGAGAGTTGACTTGCTACTATGTCTCCTATCACAGGTATGTCCATTTCTTTCAGCGCCTCTGTCCTGGGGCTGGAGACACTGTTGTAAAATGCAAAGGTGAGCATGGCTATACTGCACTGGCTGCTGGTGACTCCCCTGGAGGAAGTCTTCAGCCTGCTCAATGATGCTTCACCATACTGAACCCTGCCCAGCCGGATGTTATGCAGACCTTCAGCCTTACCGCCAATGGCTTTCACCCAAGTATAACCACCATTTGCAACCAGATCCTTCACGAGGCTCTGTTTACTCTCTCTCTACTCCAAGGTGTCTGTGTAAGCGAAGACACGAAGAACACTAACGGCTGCTTCCGGGTTTTCTGCTGGGTCCACACGGCTCTCAGGTATGATGGATTAGCGCTCTGTAAATGGGACTCTTCAATAGCTACTTTCCCAGCTTCTATTTTCTGTAAGAATTTTAATTCTATCTTCAGTTTGCTGCACAGCTTTGCGCCACCTACAATGCCACCTTTCCTTGATCTAGAAAGTGATTCTGCCCTCTTGATCAGTTCCTTGGCTATGGCGATTCGTTCACAGAGTATGGAGTGTGCAGACACGCGGACAGCTTTGTTCCTTTCCCGGGCTGAGTCTATGAACCTGCGCCTCCATAGGTCTGATTTTGAAATGACTCCTCCTCTGATAGCTGAGGAAAGAACGGCAGCTATACTTTTGAACTCTTCTTTAAGTATACCAGATCTGACAAACCAAGACCTTCAGTTCTTCAGCTCGACGGCCTTCGGGTAGATGCCATGTCCAGCGGCGCCCAGGACCACGAGCCGGAGCACGCAGAGGCCGAGACCCGCCGGAGACCTGCCCAGGGCAGCACCCTCTCAGCCCCGGGCTCTGAGGCTTCTGCAACCCCACTGAGCCCCGCCGCCTCCAGCGCCTCCTACATCACGTGGTTTAAAGCAGAGAACATTTTAACAGAAGTATCTGAGTCAGTACAATTCAAAAACCTTTCTGGGTAAACTCCACTTGAGAACAGCATCCCTGTTTTCAATGTTATAAATACTTATTCATTGGCTGGTAAAAATTAGAGAAGCTGCTAAAGCAACTAGTGCCATGCCAACACTCAATGGTCACCAATGATCTTTGTTGAAATGCCGATGAAACCTAGATCCTGAGGTACCCAAGGTGGTTTGCCACAGATCAGCTGGAAGGATATCAGTGGCAGTTCATATTGGCTTATTTTGTATAAATATTGTTCTTGATCCATGGAACACAGCTGTAGAGATCAGTGAAGACAGTCATGTGTCCTATTAGAATACATCCTATTGCCCAAGACTTAATTCCTCACATTTATTGACTTACATAGCTGGTGCAGCCCTGACTAGCAGCTCTTCCTGCTAGAGAGAGGACGAGTAGAGGGACTCAGGATGCCCCTTCCACCTGAGAAATTCTTAATACCTGAACAAAAACAAACGCTACTACATTTGCCACTCGAAGGGTCCCAAGATATAAAAAAAAAAAAAGCATGAAATTGTCTTTCTACCACACTAATTATCCCTCCCTCCCAGTTATCCCTAGACAGAAATTTCAAAGCAGAGAATGGAAGGCAGCTTTACATGCTCCAAAAATCTCTTCATCTCATGTGTAACACAGGGTGGAGAAAAGAGAGTTATCATTCTTCAGTCTCTGACTCCTTGCTAAGGGGTAAGCTTGACTGTAAAACTCAGACTCCCAAAGAAGGGTGAGAGATAACAGAGACACAAAGATAACCAGGAGAAACTGAGCTTATGAACACATGAGATAAGGAAAGTTATCTGACATTACAGGCTGCTCTCTAATATGTATCCCACACAGAACATGTCTTCAAGGAATTTCTCACTCAGTAATTGTAAGTAGCTTAAATGAGGCAGGAGGATAGCATAAGCCTAGGAGTTTGAGGTTGCAGTGAGCTATAAGGATGTCCCTTTATTCCAGCCCAGGTCACAGAGCAAGACCAGTCTCAAAAAGAAAAAAAAAAAAAAATCTAATGAGATAATGGACAAATGGGTATTATGTTTTATATTCATCAAAGAGAATATACATGCAACAAGTAGACATTAGAATCATAAAGACATATTCAACATCATTAGACGTTGAAGAAATGAATATTAAAACAACAATGAGACGTTACTATGCACCTAAGAGAATGGCTGAAATTAAAATATAGTGACAACACAGAAAGTTGTGGTGGATGCATTAATTCAGACATTTGAAAAAACTTCATAGAAATATACACACACATGCACACACATCTAGGTAGAACTGGGGAAAGTTGAATAAACTCTACAGATTGTACAAATATCAATGTCATGGTTTGAGGTTGTAGTATAACTATGCAAAGTGTTGCCATGTTGAAACTGGATGAAGGGTATATGAGACTCCTCTATGCACTTTTCTTTCTGCAACTTCCTATAAACACATAATTATTTCAAAATGAAAGTTTTAAATCAGAAAAGGGAGTGAGAACTCTTCATGCTTATGTCCTTCACACATTTCTTTTCCATAAATTCTTCCCAAGTAATCTGTTTCACTCACTTATATGAATTCAAATTTTGGCAATATTCCAAAAATTCTCAAGTCTATATTTTAACTCAGATTCCTGTCTCAAGCTCCACATCCTTTTATTCATTGGACATATTCATTTGATGTATCTCCAAAGCACTTCAAGTCTAATGAATGAAAAATGTAACTTGTCTTCTTCCACAAATATGTACTTCTCTTCCAGTGTTCCCTATTTTGGTAAATTTTACCACCCAGCCAGAAATCTGAATGGGATTCTTTGCTCTTCCCTATCCTTCACTCCTCACATCCAATTAATCATAGATTCTATCTTGTTGCTATCTGTGGAATTCCTATACTTTATTTCATAGTCACTACCACCATCTGAATCCAATGTGTTTCCCAGAAAGCTACGACAATCTCCCAAATTCCTTTCAGATCTTCCCACCCACAATCCTTATCTCTACCCAATCCATTCTCCATTCTAAAGTCACAGCAATATTTTTAAAACATAATGTAGTCATGTAACTCCCATACTTAAAATACTGTAAAGGCATTCTATTACATCCAGAATCATTTCTAAAATCACAGCTAGAACTCTCTTCCTTTCTCTGAACTCTGACCACACTGGTGGTCTTTTATTTAAACACATCACACATCACAACCTTCACAATTGCTGTTTCTTCTGCCTGAAACAACTTCCCTATCCCCTATCCTGCTTAACTTGTTTAACTCCATTCATTCTAATACAAGTTTAGAAAGAATTGCATGACTTCAAAAGATAAATAGTATTTTTTCCAAGGTGCTTCCTTGTCCCAGGCCCAATAATTATTAAGTAACAGAGCATAATGGTCTAATTACAGAGTCATACTAATTTCATTATGAGCAAATACTAAATTACTCTGTGCCTCAGTTTCCTCATCTATAAAATGTGAGTAATAGTACTAGTTATCTTATAAAACTGTTATGAAAATTAAATAAGTTAATATGTACAGAACACTTACAACAGTGTCTACTATATAAGAAACGTGAGCATAAGTTTTTATAGTGATGTGGTGGTAACAATGATGATGGTGGTGAGGATGATGGTGGAGGTGGTGATAGTCATGGTGACAGTAGTGGTGATGATGATGGTGGTGGAGGTGGTGACAGTTATCGTGATGGTGGTGATGGTGGTGATAGAGGTAGGGAGAGCAGGGGGTGCTGGTGTGATATTATAACACATCTAATGTTACACAAATTAAAGCCCAGAAGACAAAATCTATGTTGTCCTTTTAAACCTTACAGAAGAATACCTGTTGCTTCTGCTTTTTATGTCTTTGGTCAATTCCTATGCTCTCTTTCAGAGTCCCCTCTCCAAACTTCCTTGTGGTATGCCTCCATGTTTCAGTCCAAGAACCGTATTGGTCATTCAGAGAAGGTTTTAAGCCCTTAATGAAATCTTTTAACTAGGTCCTGGAAATGACATAGGCTGTACAGAAAAGAGTCATTGGAGTACTGCCTATTTCTCAAGGTTTCATGGTCCTGATTCACTAGCTCTCACTTTCCAACACAGTACTGTACCTCATCCCCCAAGAGATACCTTCAGTCACTCACCAGTCACTGTCAGCATGGTTGATAGGTGGATACACTTCATGTTGATGGCTAAACTAAATCCCATCCAGAAGACACAACATAAAGATAGGACTTACATCCTGCCTGAAGATTCTGAACAGCAGCAGACAGTGCAGATAGCAGATCTGAGATATGATTTTGCAAAGGTCTATTATCTAGAGGGCTCCCCTGCTAGTCGTGTTCTGTGGTACTCAAAAGAATGCATCAGTCACACACGTGTACACTTTCTCTGTCAGTAGCAATAAAAATATTGTCAGTCTTACTGAAACTTAACCTAGGAAAAATTAGTTTCAGGGATCTGAGCTTTATTCACCTTATCTATAGAAAAGAGAATTTCAAAGTTGGAGACAAGTTACACTGCTGTGGACTCACCTCCATGGAATTAAAATTCATTCCAATTGCCTTCCATAGCCTCTCAATTCTTTCACTAACCCCTCCTTACAAGTGTGACTAGTGTCCCCCTCCTCTGTTGTTCTCATTTACTCTCTTCTTTCTGTGCTACTCTGAGGAATTACGCTCTGTCTCCAGCTGTGTGTGTAACCCTGACTCCATCCTCCTTCAGTCTATCAGTCACACTCAGCCCACTCCTCCTCAGAATTGCTTCACTTGTTCAGGTGGCATCTCATAACATCAAACACCAACTGACACCAATGCTAACTCTTTCCAGATCTCTGAATCTGTACTACATTTTCCTCTCTGACTAGGGGAGGATGTTCTCTCTTTCTCTCATGGAATCTATCATGACACTAGTACATAAAGAATGTAAGAACAAAAAATTTACAAACATATGAGGAAATACTGAATATCACGCATCCATACCTAAGATTCTAAAGTTAGTTTTTCAAAGAAAAGTTTTAGTATTATACCTATTAGTGTTAAAACAAGAAAGCCCATCCTTGAAAGTAGCAGAGTGTGGGGTGAGCAGGTGGTAAGGGGTGACAAAGAGGGGATGAGATGACATCACAAGGATCAAGTGAGGCCCCTAATCTATGCTGGAAAGGTGAGCTTTGCTCTGAGGCAATATGGAATTACTGAAGAATTTTCAGTAGCAGATTAATATGATCTGACCTACATTTTATGAAAGAAACAGTCCTTTATAAAAGATAGAATTCCAGGTTGACTAAGAAGAGAAAGGTACAAGTGAGACAAGATTATGGCCTGGGGAGGATGATAGCAGTGAGAATGGAAAGGTGGGGTTAAATTCAAGAGGTCCCAGAAAGAAGGATTGACATTGGGGTGAGAAAAAGAGAGAAGTCAAACAGGTAGAAAGTAGAGTTATCCCCTAAAATAAGGAAGAGTGAAATTGAAAGGCTGGAGGAATGAGGAATTTAATTTTGACACTCTAAATTTCAGGACCCTAGAAGACAAACAATGGTTTCCAGGAGGAAGTTGTATATATAGGACGAGAGGTCCCGGCTAGAGTTAAACAAATTGAAAATTAGGGGAAGATTATGTCCCCAGAGCTGGCCTCCTCCAGATAATCTGTTGACTTCAAGGATCTTTTTCTAGATAGTGACCCTGATTTTCTGCTCTTAACTCTCATGCTCACAAACCAGGCCACAAACTCTCTTCATAGCCCATAATCTGTCCAAAAGATTTACAAAAAACAACTTGAAAATAAAGTATACCTCTTTCTCAAATTTGTACCTATTTTAACTAATCCCGCCCTACACATACACACACAAAAAACATTCTACAACCCCAACCTGTCTTCCAACCTCAAGTACATTCATGAACCCACTCACACTGCATTGTGAGGTTCAGAAGAGTGGGTGCCATGTCTGGTTTTCATTCCACACTTCAGGGAATTTGTGAGAGTGACTGTACAGTCCCACAAGGTCCATTCTGGTTGATGGGGTGAATCCTGAAAAACTATTGGTATCCAGTAACAAGACCTATACACTACTTTTAGCTCTCCATCTACGGGACTGGGAAAATCACTTGGACACTGTCCGCTTCAGTGCTGCCACCTACAGATCAGAAAAATTGATACCAGGTCCAGCCCTGTCTCTTCTTTCTAGGGTTGTTGTGACATTTGATGAAATTATTAAAGAAATTTTGAAATGTTCAAGTCATACAAAATGTGATTAATTTTACATTTCACACTAACCTGATATAAAATCACCCCCTGATAAATCTGTAAGAAACTTAGTTCAGTGCCTGGGATTCAGTAAGCACTCAATCAATGTTTACTATCAGCATTACTGCTTTTTCTTGTTAGGGTATGCTCCCAATTATCCAAGGATGACTGTGCTAGTCTATTATTAGCTGAGAAATCTTTTCATTTGGTTAAAAACATTTAGAGGTACTGCTTTCTGAACAGTCACCAACATACATTAGATCTGAATCTAATGACATCTAGACTGCAAACCATTCCACAACTTTCGAGATAATGTTCTATAAATGCTTTTTATTTCCCCAGTTCCTTAGCTCAATGTTGTTGATCAGGACAACGAAGACCAAGTTGGTGATGATGACTGAGTGATGAAATAGTAACCAGAGGGGCAGATGAAGCTAGGGTAACAAAGAAGGGAGGGGCTGAGGGACAGGATCAGTAATTTACAGGGGATTCAAGGCAAAATTCAGCACACGCTTCCTGAACTAAGGTGGAGCAGCCCCGGCCTCAGAAACTGTGTTGGGAAGGTAAATCCCAAGCCTAGATCTCCCTTTTCCATAGACAACCGAATGACTTTCAAACACATGTGCCTCTCGGGGCAGCAGAGAGAGGGATGTGGATTTAGGAATCTAAGGAATTAAGCTTCATTTTCTTTCCCTGAGAGGCTTCAGTGGAGGCACAGTCCCCACCTTCCCTGAACCAGAGGGGATTCCATCTGTCTCTCTGTAATCATCTTTCTCCCCCTGCTTATGCCCTGAGCTGATTTCCAATCCCATGGAGTGCTCCCATAACTAACCACATCCACTGAATTCTACCAGCTGTTCCATAGAAGACAACTGAGCTAAGGGCTCCAAATCTGCTGATCTTCTTCTGCATCTCACGGGAAAAAAGCTGGACCCCATGAAACTTATCCTCTATTTGAGTATCCTTGCTGGTATGTATCCAAGACCACCTACTCTATTCTGTGACATGTAGGTTAATGTAGGATGGGGTAAGGCAGAGGCAGGATGTGTAAACTGCAGAAGAGTCAAGAAGTACTGTCATTAGGGCGCCGGCCCCATATGCCGGAGGTGGCAGGTTCAAACCCAGCCCTGGCCAAAAGCTGCAAAAAAAAAAAAAAAGAAAAGAAAAGAAAAGAAATACTATCATGAGTAGAGTTAGGGGTTTCCCCTCTTAGACTCCATCCCCAAACGGGATGCAAATATATATATAAAGCTTGAGAGTAAATTTAAACAGTAATGACTAGGAGGTGGGATTGTGACTGATACCTATTTTTTTTCTATGTTTGAAATTTTAAAATTTTCTAATATGAACATATAAGGCTTTCAGAACAGGCTGAGCCCACCCTTGTAGTGCTAAGCTCTGAGGTGAGTTAAGGCACACATATCTGCCTTGAAGAATGCTCAATGGTGAGTGTTTCCCACCTTCTTATTAAAAAATGTGAGCCTCAGGCCAAGTGTAGTTTCTGATGCCTGTAATCTTAGTACTCTGAGAGGCCAAGGCAGGTGGATTGCTTAAGCTTAAGAGTTTGAGACCAGCCTGAGCAAGTTCTACTAAAACTAGAAAAATTAGCTGGGTGTTGTGGCAGAAGCCTGTAGCCCCAGCCACTTAGGAGGCTGACGCAAGAAGATTGCTTAAACCCAGGAGTATGAGGTTGCTGTGAGGTATGATGATTCCACTCTACTCAGGAGGACAGAGTGAGACTCAGTCCCCAACAAAACAAACAAAAAAGTGGTTCTCAGCCCTCTGAGTAAGTGTGCACAAGAATAGAGAATGCATTTTTACCTTTGATATGCCCCCTTTTTCCAAAACTTTTTCCAACACTCAGAATGCAGGGGATGAAGAACATGGAAACAAAAGATCAAACTAGGGCCCTATCTTCTGCAGCCCCTGCCTTCCATAAAGTTTTCATGACAACTTCATGAGGAAGCATTTCTTACCACGCTTGACCACTAGATCTGTATGATATTTTTGCTAAGTTAATTAATTAAGTTATAGTTTCTTCCAAATGTGGGTATTACTACCTACATGATAGTTACTGAGATTAAAAAAATCCATGTAAAGCACATAAAACAATGGTAGAAAGCTGGTATAAAGCTTAATCTTTCTTTCACTCATTAATCATCTATCCTGTTCCCCTTGGAATTTCAGACTATGTGATCACACAAAGGAGGATGTGGGGAGGTATGAGCCTACGGTTGGGGAGGATTAACAGAAGTACTGAGAGCATCAAAACAAGAAAGCTCTTTATTTCTGATATTAAATCAGCCTTCCCCCCTTTCATTCACTGTAGTATTTTTAAAACAATTAATTTATAAAACATTATATGTTCATATTAGAAAATTTTAAAATTTCAAACATAGGAAAAGAATAAGTATCAGTCACAATCCCACCTCTCAGTCATTACTGTTTAAATTTACTCTCAAGCTTTACATATATATTTGTATCTAAATGGTTTTTTGTTTTTTTGACAATTGGATTATATTACATATATTTTATTGCTATTTTTAACTTAAAGAAACTTTAAGTTAAGGCTTCGACATTTTCTATGTTGTTTAATGTATTTTATAAATATGACTTTTTTTTTTTGATGCAGTCTCACTCTGTCTCCCTGAATATAGAACCGTGGCATCATAGCTCATGGCATTCTCAATCTCCTGGGCTCAAGCAATCCTCTTGCCTTAGCCTCCAAAGTAGTTGGGACCACAGGTGACCACCACAATGCCCAACTAGTTTTACTATTTTAGTAGAGATAGGGTCTCACTCTTGCTCAGGCTTATCTTAAACTCCTAAGCTCAAGGAATCCACTTGCCTCAGCCTACCAGAATGTTAGGATTACAGATGTGAACCACTACACCTGGCCTATAAATAGAATTTTTGATATATGATGTTCCACTTGTTCACATGTTTCTTTACTAAACCTCCAATACTACTATACTGGACATTTATGTTTCCAATTTTCAATTATTATAGTGCTAAAATGAGCACACTTATTCATAATCTTTATACCTTAATTTTTCTTTAGAATACATTCCTGGGTTGGAATGATTAAATTACAAGTTATAAACAACTTATAGATTATTTTGTTTGTTTTTTACACATTCTACCTTCTGCAAGAATTTACAATTCTTGAAGCCTATTTCTAAACTGATTTTCAAAAAGATTGAATCAATTTATAAGTAATGAGGATTTTTCTCATACTCTTTCTTACTCTAAGAAAGCATGAGTTTCTTACTTGGATAAGATAGTATGTTATTTTAATTTACATTTTTATTAGGGAAAAAAATAAAATATATTTACATTTCCTGGCTAATTGATGACTTTAAAATTGTACATATTTCCTTTCAACTAGGAAACAATCATCTTATTTTTTTGAATACTTTAACATGTATTAAGAATATTAATTACTTTCCCAGGGACAACTTTCTTTGCTCACTCATCTGTGCAGAAGGAAGATCATGCTCCCTACTTAGTATACCTAAAATCTCACTTCAACCCCTGTGTGGGTGTCCTCATCAAAACCAAATGGGTGCTGGCCCCGGCTCACTGCTACTTACCGTGAGTATTGGGCATCCCCAGCTTCTGGTATAGCTACTATTCCTTCTAGATCAGAGATTCTCAAATAAGGATACCTTCCCTCCATGGTACCTTTGACAATGTCTGAAGATTGTTTTGGTTGTCCCAATCAGGAGGCGGCGCTAGTGGCATCTAGTGGGTAGAGGCCAGAGCAAAGACACTGCTCAACATCCCACGGTACACAGCATTGTCCCCCACCACAAAGATTTGTCCAACCCAAAAAGTTCTAGTGCCACTGTTGAGAAACCCTCTGCTACATATTATTCCTCCTCAGTCCTCCCATCAGTTTTTTCAAACCTTCTTACTAGCAATATGAATGCATTTTATCAGTTAAGGGCCTGGCAGGTAAAAACTAATAACGTACTCAGATTGGGTAAATTGAGGAGAGGTTTAAAGAGGAACTAACAGCAAAGGTATGGAGACATCAAAAGGAAAACACAAAGAATAGTCCCATACCACCTGGGTTACTATCATGAAAATGCAGTTACCACCCCTAGGTTTAAAGAGGAAAGAGGAGAGAGTGGTTTTCAAGGAAGGAAGAGTGACCTGTATGAAGAGACTACTTGATAGGAATTGTAACCTGTGTCAAGGGACACAGCCAGTCTGCGGTGATAATGCATGGAGGAAGCTGAGAGGACAAATACTGCCATCCCATTCTTCTTCCAATTTTCTACTGGTGCTTCCTATTGACCCAAACCCAATGAGAAGCAAGAGAGCAAAAAAACCTATGGATTTAGTCCACTTATGTCATCTTCCACAGGTGCACAGCAAAGTTGTTAGTGAACCAGACCCAACACTCAGGACATCTCATTCTGGATAGGCTATAGCTGGAGAGGAAGGAAAATGATTTGATTGCATCACCTTTCTCTCCACTATATTACCAACATAACATGAAAACACAGTGGTTACAAGTTCCACCATTTACTATATGACCATGGGTGAATTACTCCTATGGGCCTCCATTGTATATTGTGTAAAATGAGGATAGAAATAAGATCTGCTGTATAGACTTGTGAGTTAAATGAGATAATCCAGATAAAGCACTTGGCACAGTACCTGGCACATTATAACATTCAGTGTCTTAGAGATGATGATGATGATTGTGATTACATCAAACCCCTTCTCTCTCCAGAAATATGAAAGTGATGTTGGGAAATTTGAAAAGCAGAATCAGAGATGGGACAGAGCAGACAATTAACCCTGTCCAGATTATCCGCTACTGGAACTATAGTCATAGCTCCCCACAAGACGACATTATGCTCATCAAGCTGGCTAAGCCTGCCGTCCTCAACCACAAAGTCCAGCCCCTTCCCCTTGCCACTCATAATGTCCAGCCAGGCACTGTCTGTCTGCTCTCAGGTTTGGACTGGAGCCAAGAAAACAATGGTGAGTGTACCTCCCACAGCATATCAGAGCCATCAGTTATGCTTGAAAAGGAGCATCTGTCTCCCCTTAACTGTAAGAGAAGAGCAGAATTGGTGGAGACCCAAGGGAGATGCCACATGAGTGGGTCTGGCAAAAAGAGATCTGCCCAGAAGATCAAACCTCCTTCTTTCCCAGGGTATTTAACATCTCACTGCTGGGAACACCAGGCCATCTGACTCTGCACAGAGGCCACACACACGAACCCTGATGATAAGAGGCACCATACACATGAAGGAGGCTGTGCTCCTACTTCCCATACACATTCATTTCACCTGTAAAGGATAATTCCAAGAACGTAACTCAGTTCACTCACTCCTCCAAAATAGGCCATAGAGTAGAAAGAAAACTCTACTTTTTAAACTCACAGTCATTCTCAAGTTCATTTCTTCCATTTCGATCATTCTTTGTTTTCTTCAGACTTACACAGAAATACACTAGTTGAAATAGAGGGTGGTGGTGTTAACAGGATGTTTTCCTTTATCCCTGTCTCTCTCAGGCAGACACCCTGACTTGCGGCAGAACCTGGAGGCCCCTGTGATGTCTGATGCAGACTGCCAGAAAACTGAGCAAGGAAATAGCCACAGGAACTCCCTCTGTGTAAAATTTGTGAAAGTATTCAGTCGAATTTTTGGGGTAATCCTTTCTCTATGTTCAGCTTTCATTTACTTGTATGTGCCCAGTTAACTATTTAATCATGATATAAAAGATTTTCGATTTCTAAATAATTTTTTGAGAATTTGATAAGGGTGTTGCCAAGACACCACTGTTTCTTCAGTAATGAGTTCTTCTTAAAGGGTACCTTTATTCATTAAAGGGCATCAACCTTGCTTGAAATAAACTTGGTAGGTGTGTGGGGTTAGAAATCCCCACATGTATATCTCATGTACATCTCATTCGAGTGAGCCACTAATGGGTTAAATTGGCTTTTGCCTTCACAGAAAAAGCAAAGAGGTTTGGGCTACCCTGAGGCAAACACAAAGACTGTTTTCTGGTCATCCAGAAACAGATACTTTGAAGTTTTTGCAGCCCTTGGTTCCAAGGAGTTAGAAGCTGAAAAGCTTCTTACCTGGAGACAGGGTCCAGAGGTTGATAAAATGTTTTACATTTTGTCAAAAGCCTAAAGATCTCAGCACTGTGGAGAAACAAAGTGATAAACCCGTTTAAGGTTAACTTGGTGAATGCATGAGGAGTTTCCCCTGTACTCTGTCCCTCTTATTTGTATGTAGATTTCTTACACAAAAGCTGAGGCTCATTTACAAGGAGTTAAAGTAAAAGAGCACTGTGCTGGTTTGCAGACTTGATGTTTGCCACTTAGGTTTAGAGCTAGATAAAGGAAGTTAGATAATGGTGAATCTTGTAAATCATAGATTAAGTGTGCACGTGACTGCCAATGTACATACGGTGATCAGAAATAAAGTTAATTTGCGACATGCCACAACAGAGCTTGTAGCCTGCTTCTTGCACCCCTTAACATTATAGAGTGAATTTATACCTGAGGCAAAGCTGCAGCCCCTTGTGTCTCTGGTCACGCAACAGTCAGTGCTTGATGTTAAAAGGGCTCTTAGCAT
>CAUYRH010027214.1:0-26717 GCA_963574655.1 Perodicticus potto
CAGCTACTCGGGAGGCTGAGGCAAGAGAATCGCCTAAGCCCAGGAGTTGGAGGTTCCTGCCAGCTGTGTGACGCCATGGCATTCTACCGAGGGTGATAAAGTGAGACTCTTTCTCTACAAAAACAAAAACAAACAAACAAAAAAAAACTTTATAGTGAGGAAGAGAGAAAGTTAAGGAATGCTAGTGCAGACCCAGGAGAGCAAAGAATAGATCGGGCCACACCAAAAGACATGTTTATCTCAATGTTGTCACCAGATTCCCTTTCCAGGGTGTGATTTTTACTGAGACTTAATAACTGAATTCAGAAATAGGAAGCTTTCCATGGATTGTGTCTTACGGAGTAGCCTGTAAAATTAAGGAAGCATTCCTCATACATATTAATAAAAAAAATTAATCAGCCAGACTTATGAATTCTATAATCTCAGGGTGATTACCTCAAGAAATAAATTATTTCTGAAGTTCTACCAATACTGATTGACCATTTTAGGAAGCAGAGAAAATGAACTTCAGAAAAATATAGGTACTTCTAAGCACATGAAGAAAATAGTCATTTATCCATTTCACTGTTCAAGGTAATTTGTTTGACTGTTTGGTTCACCAGAATATATTCAAATATTTCCTGCTAATGACTTCACATTTCTCAGTTAACAAAATTGAACTAACTAGTTTTCAAGGGCAAAAAATACAGGCAACATTTGAAGAACGACCATTTTTCTCATTGTTATAATCATGATAGTTAAAATTTTCCAGACTGTTCTTGCCCATTTTAAAAACAGACACTGATATTTTCTTCATATATTGTCCTTAATCAAATATTTTTCTCAAAATCTTATGTGGATCAAAACTCATACCTGCTTTAAAAAATGAGAGAGAGAGAGAGATAGAAAAAAAAATCTTTGCAAATGTAAATAAATAAACATGATTGGCTGTCTCTGAATTCGGGTAAGGCTGTATCCAGGCGTACAATCTAAACTTCCCTTCTCAGTCTTCTCTGATTTTTACTAATCCCTCTGACCATTCCCCTACCTCTGTCTCCTTTTGCCCTTCTGTCCTCTCTTTGACTCAATTAACTGATATGCCCTGTACACACAGTTTTCCCACCAGCTCTAAGATTATATGGTTCTTATACCTGAGACCTCAGAAAGTTATAGACTTTATCAATTCTGGAAAAATGGATGCTTATCTGTCCTCCTTGAGAAGGAGCCCATGTAGTGTTCACTGAAGATCAAGTTTCTAAAGGTCTATCTATGGTCATGTGTTCTCTTTGGACATGTAGAACTTTGAGAGAAATTACTTCCAAAATCATCAGGAAGAGGCAGACCCCAAATATGATGCAGTGTTTCAGGGCAGCAAAAACCAATACTCACCATCTATTAACCTCCTATAACAAAGTGAGGCAGACCCTTCCTATCCATTTATTTCTTTGAGGGCTTGTTACTTTTTGTTTGTTTGTTTTGGGGGTTTTTTTGTTGTTGTTTTGTCTTTTTGAGACAGAGTTTCACTGTGCCACCCTTCGTAAAGTGCCATGGTGCCACAGCTCACAGCAACCTCAAACTCTTAAGCGATTCTCTTACCTCAGCCTCCTAAGTAGCTGGGACTATGGGTGACAGCCACACCTGGCTACTTTGAGAGAAGAGGTCTCACTTGGCTCAGGCTGGTCTTGAACCCGTGAGCTCAGGCAATCCACCCACCTCAGCTTCCCAAGTGCTGGGATTATAGGTGTGAGCCACCGTGCCCAGCCTCTTTGGGGGCTTGTTAGACCCATCTAAACATGTTGCATAATTGTTTACATTTAGTCAATTTCATTCTTTTTATTGCTAATTATGTAATAGTCAGACATTAGAATATACACAATCTGGATTAACATAGTTTTTGAACTCAAGAGGTTCATATTGTCTCAGGGAAGACAGATATAAATGTGGTATGTTGAATGGTCTAAGAATCATTGATGCCTTTAGAGTTTGAAAGACTAAAAAATATCATCACGTTCAATATAGAAAGCAATTCTAAAATGGCTCACAATACATTAAGTACATTTTTGGCTAGTTCATTATGGAAAATAAAAAATAATACTATAGACTGAAGGACATAAAATAAATTCGAAAAAATATTATAGGAGTACATTTCAGCTAGCAAATAATTCTTCTAGTGTTATCCAGAAATGTTGTACAGTAAATTGATATTTGATCTGCTTGGATAAATTTGGAAAACAAGAGAAAACATGTTATTGATTTTCAGACGCCTTCATACAGATTGACAGTTGTCCCTCAATATTTGTGGGTTCTGCACTCGTGGATTCAACCAACTGAAAATTAGAAACGTTTTTAACATGTGTCTGTACCAATGTACAAATTTTTTTCATATAACATAAATAATAGATCATAACTACTTTTTACAAAGCCTTTACATTGTATTAGATATTATAAGTAATCCTGAGAAGATTTAAAGTCAGCAGCAGGATGTGCATAGGTTATGTACAAAAACTACATCATTTATTTAAGGAACTTGAGCAGTGAAGGATTTTGGTATCTACAGGAGGTCCAAGAACCGATTCCCTGCAGATACTGAAGGATGTAGGTATTTCACATTAAAAAGAACAAAATTTAGCGTAGAAATCACTGATAAATAATAAAAAATTACATAGATGATTTAGCACTGATAGATCTTAAATACAAATGCAATGTTATCAGGAAGCTCTAATAGGGAGGAAATGAAAAACAGAGACAACAGTGTTTCTTCACTTGTGAGAACAAACAGCCAGGGAAGCTGGATCTCACATTTCCACATTTGCCTCTACTGTCCTCCCCCATAGGAGACCATTTCTTTTCAATTAAAGACACTCTCCAAATTCAATTGAGCAAGGAGCAAGATTTATATTGGATTTTGTGATTTAGGCATTTTTACCTTCTGTCTTGAAAAGATAAGTAGCTTTATTTCTATGGCTCCATATTTTAAACAATAGGGTCTTTGAGCATATAAAAATGTTACAGCTTATAGAAACTCTTAGTATTTCGAAAACTGTTTTAAGTGAGACGAATGGAGAGATGGGAATAGTGGCCATTTGACATCCTCAACGAACACACAACAGTGAGAATCTGGAAGTTCCGCGGATTTCATAAAAATTGACTGAGGAGCAGAGAACGTCAATAAAAAGCTCTGAGTTTTTGGCTAATGTCAAGGATAATTTCATTAAATAAGTAAATAGGCAATAAGTAAACAAGTCTCTGAAAACAAAACAAGATAAAACATCTTGACAAGGCTTTGAAATCTGTTGTATGTTTTGACAGAAGCGGAACTGACTGCTGTCCAGTCAGTGTAACAGAAGCGTGTTGAGTACACAGGAGAACAAACAGGCAACTCCATCTCAGAAATAAATGCAGCATATTATGCTATCTGACAGTGTACTCCAAGTACATGATATTTTATGTATGAAAATTACACAGGGAACAATTGCACATCTGCTTCTGTGTTCTTATAAATAATAAAGGGGAACTATTCCTTCATGATGTAGCCTCTCATGAATTTGTTCTGGTCAAGCCAATTGTGACCCTTCCCCCCCTCCAGAATTTCAAAGGCCACTCTTCAGCTCCAGTTGTGCTATAAAATATTTATGGGATTGGCTAGGGGAGAGGGGCTGAGAATCCCTCAATTAGAAATAATCTGTCCTACAGTTGTGAAGCACAGTACATTGGAACAAATCCTATTGTAGCATCACGGTTGTCTGGAGAGAGAGGGGTCAATCAGAAGGAAAAAATGAACAAAAAAACCTTTATTCATTAGTAAAACTTATGAAAGGTCAACATTTCCTTTTCACTAAACAATGAAAATGAACTTTGATTGTACATCAGGTCACATGAAATCAGGTGCAAGTAAACCACCTAACAACATTCAGTTTATCCAACCAAATTATAATTTAGAGACAAGATAGAGCTCTAAAGGGCATAAGACTGTGGGTTTCTTGGAGCCTTGAACATTCTGGAAGCATGCCTCAG
This sequence comes from Perodicticus potto, assembly GCA_963574655.1. NCBI lineage: Eukaryota > Metazoa > Chordata > Mammalia > Primates > Lorisidae > Perodicticus > Perodicticus potto. The sequence continues at coordinate 3,994 of CAUYRH010027214.1, forward strand.
TGGAGGCATCTAGAAAGAGCGGTGAGCCTTCTGATCTCTTGCTCCATTTAACCAAAGCAACTCTTCTTTTTGCACATGATATGCAAGACTACCAAGATATTTACACTTGGAGAAGGGTCCCATGGCCTTAAGAATCTTGAAACCCACTGACAAATAGCTTATAGAACACAGAATGCTGAAAAACTTGCCAATAATCCCAAGGATGTGAAACCTCTGCTCATCATTGTTGCTGTCCTTTGGCTTGTCTCTCCCACCTCATGTCACTGTGCTCCATCTGGCCTGTCCAAGCACCCACATCTGCTGGACTATATTCTTCAATGACCATAACTTCAGTTGTGCTTTTCACCTTGAATATTTGCTTGGCCACTCCTTGAAGGGATGCAATATGATGATATGCAGCAACACATACTTGGAGGGTGTGATTCAGAGGCCATCACCCAGGACCACCCACAGTCCACTCCAGACACAACTAAATTCTTGTGGAATGAGAAAAGTCTCAATTCTCAGAAATAAATTCAAAAAAAATATGTTGTGAGTCACATATGATGCACGTGGCATAAAGTATAAAACTTGATTATAACATTACACGAGTTGCATATAACTCACACAGAAACAATAAATATAAAAAATTTGTACTAAATTAGAAAGAATCTTTTTCTTTCAAAGTTTTTATTCTACTTATGTAATAAAACATTGTGTCCCCAAGGAAAATTGTTTCTCTAGCGTGGCAGTCAATGTGTTAAAAAGTCCTATGCCCAGGGCACAGTACTGTCCCATCATCCAAAATATCTGAGAATAACAAAAGGCATCTGGAAAAACATACTATGAATTGGGCTGCAATTAACAATCTGGTACAGATATCTTTGTTGTATTGAAGGCCCAGCCGTAACAGTGAAAAATGGCATTCATCTTTATACTAACATACGAATTTCTTGCAAAAATCTTTTGCAAAGTAATCTCCCAAATCAGGTAATGAAGATTTGTCTTTGTAATAAGTAACAAATTTTATGTCTTCCATGGGCACAATTACTTTAAATATCCTTTCTATATCATAGTGGGTTAATAGTAATAGCCAGGATATGGGTTTATATACTTATATACCACAGGTACTATGATGTTACTTTAAATACATCATCATATGTAGTCCTCATAGAAATATTATAAAATAGATATTACTATCTCAATTTAAGAATTGGCTCAGGGAGGTTAAATCAATCACTGAGGTTACACAGCTAACAAGTGGCAGAGATGGGATTAGATAACAGACCCATATGATTCATGGCACATACTCTTAAAATAATATGTTAGGGGTGATCTGCTAAAGTCTGTCATAATCATAAGACTCTTCATATAGTTAACATAGTAAATTAGAAAAAAGATCCTGTGAGAGATAGACTTTAAATGCATGCAATTTAGAGTCACATATACCTGGCTTTGAATGCCTGATCTATTGCTTCCTAGTTTAACTATGTGAACTTTGACAAGTGATTTATTTTCTCTTCACTTCAGTTTCTCATAAGATTTGTAAATTTTAAATAAGATAATATATAAAACATATAAAAGTAATTACAGACAGTCCCCAGGTTATGAACAAGATAGGTTCTCTAGGTTCATTCTTAAGTTGAATTTGTATGTAAGTTGAAACAGGTACATTTACTCATTCCCTGTTATAGCCTCTGTTTATGAGTGTGAGTTGTATGTTTGTGAGGTGGATGTTTGTAACTCAGGGACTTACTATAATAGCCCCCATTTGTAAAATTTGAGTTGTATGTAAGTCAGATGCTTGTAATTTGGGGACTGCCTATATCACAGTGCCTGACAAACTGATACAATTCAATAAATGTATTCTTGCTACTTACCCACATCTAAGAAATGTAAAATATAATTTTTAAAAATAACCCCCAAATCCTTTCTAGAATGACTGAAAATTATCAACAAAGTGTACAATAGAACCTCCATAGTTGACAACCTCCTTACAGACCACCTTCTTAAGTTGACCTAATTTTCATAGACCAGACCTGTACCACATGTACATATCAGTACAGTGGGCCTCATTCCTTATGTTGACCACCGTAGGCGGACCAGTTATTTACATGCTCTTGGATCTCAACTTACGGAGTTTCTATTGTATTTATAAAATACAAGTCAGAATCCACAACATCTTGTAGTTAAATTGGTTTAAAAAATCCACACTTTTACAAACTAGCAGAGAGCTCCTCTGCCTTCCTAAGTCCAAGGACTGTTGTGGGTGGCAATTTGGGGTCTTCTTGCAGGCCCAGCACCAGGCTACCAGCTTGTGTAGATTGCTCATTTTCTCCTTGGACCTGAGCTGTAGTGGTGGGTGTGATACTGGGTACACACCAGTTGTGGGATTTTCTCCTGCTCAGAGAACGTCAGACCTTGTATCTTCATTCGTATCACTGGATCTCCTATACACATTCCCTTGTAACTTCTCAGGTTGGGGCAGCCACACAGGGCTGGCTAAACCCAGGGGAGCTACAAGAGTCCCAGGGTCTAGCCCACAGGGATTTACATTCCTAAGGGAAAGGCAAGTACAGTGCATTAAAAAATACTACTAGACCTAAGGAAAGAGATAGAAAACAATATTAAAATAGGGGGATTTCAACACACCACTGACAGAATTAAAAAGAACTGAAAGGCAGAAAATCAAAAAAGAAATACAGGGCTTAACTTGAATTCTAGACCAAATGTATCTATTACAGAATGTACTACCCAACAACTTCAGAATATACATTGTTTTTATAAGTGCCTGGAACAATTTACATAATAGTACATATATTGGGTCACAAAATAAGTCTTGATAAATTAAAAAATCAAATTATATCAAGTATCTCCTTAATCCACAGTGGACAAACTAGAAATCAGTTCTAAAGGGAACTCTCAAAACTATATAAACACAGGAAGTTAAACAACCTAATCATGAAGATCTTTGAGTCAATAATAAAATCAAGATGGAAATTAAATTTTTTAAATGAATGGAAAATGGAGACATAACATACCTAAACTTGTAGGATTAATCAAAAGCAATGCTAAGAAGGAAGTTTATGATGTTACATGCCCACATCTAAAAGATAGAAAGTATGTAATGTGTCACCCGAAAGGATAATAACAAACAAATCCCAAAGCTAACAGAAGAAAAAAAAAGGTCAGAGCAGAATGAAACACAAATGAGACAAAAACATACAAAAGATCAATGAAACACTGGTTTAGTTCTTTAAAACAAAATTGATAAATCTCCAGCTAGATTAATGAAGAACAGAGAAGACTCAAATAAGTACAACCCAACATGATAAAAGACACATTATTACTGATATGACAGAAATACAAAAGATCAACCAAGACTACTATGAACTCTTTATTTCCACAAACTATAAAACCCGAAGGATATGAATAAATTCCCAGAAACATACAACCTGATGATACTTAATCAGAAAGAAATAGAAATCCTGAATAGATCAATAATGAGTAGTGAGACTGAATCAATAATAAAAAATTCCCAACAAAAAGAAAAGCCAAGGACCAGATGGATTCAAAGTTGAATTCTACCAGACATACAAAGAACTTTAGTGAAGTAGCCATTCCAAAAACATTAAAGAGGGGGAATTCTTCCTAACTCATTCTATGAAGCCACTGTCAGCCTGCTATCTAGTCAAGCAAAGAAACAACAAAAAATGAAGACTACAGACCAATATCCCTGATAAACATAGTTGCAAAAATTCTCAACAAAATACTAGAAAAAAAATTCGACAGCATATCAAAATGATAATACACCACAATCAAGTGGGTTTTATTCCTGAAATTCAAGTATGGGTCAACATATGCAAATCAATAAACATGACTGATGATTCTCCACATAAACAGAATTAAAAACAAAAACCATATGATCATCTCAATAGATGCATAAAAAGCATTAGATAAAATTCAGCATTATTCATTATAAAAACCTCAATAAACAAGACATGGAAGGAATATAAGTCAAAATAATAAAAGCCATATTTGCCAAACCCACAGCCAACATCATGCTGAACAGGGAAGACTTGAAAGCATTCCCCCTCAGAACTGAAACAAGACAAGGATAATCACTTTTGCCACTCTTGTTCAAGCTAGTACTGGAATTTCCAGTGAGAGTGATCTGGCAAAAGAAGAAATAAAGGGCATTTAAATTGGAAAAGAGAGAGTTGTACTGTACTTTTATGATATGATCTCATGCCTAGAAAACCCTAAAGACTCCTTTGAAAGACTCCTGGATATAATAAATGAATTCAGTAAAATTTTAGGATACAAAATCAATGTGCATCAATAAACCTAAGGTGAGCATCAAATCAAGAAGTCAATACCAAAAAATACAATAAAATATTTAGGAATATATTTAACTAAGAACATGAAAGATCTCTACAAGAAAAACTACAAAAAGCTAAGGCAAGAAATTGCAAGTGATACAATCAAATGTAGAAACATTCCATGCTCGTGACTTGAAAGAATCACTATTGTTAAAATCGCCAAACTCCCCAAAGAAATCTATAGATTCAATGAATGCTTATCAAAATACTAGTATCATTTTCACAGAACTAAATATAACAACCCCAAAATTCATATGAACCAAAAAAGAGCCCATATAACTAATCCTATGCAAAAAGAGTACAACTGGAGACATCACATTGCCTGGTTTCAGATTACTCTACAAGCTATCAGAACCAGAATATCATGGTACTGATAGAAAAATAAAACACATTGACCAATGGAATGAAATAAAGAACCTGTACATAAAGCAACATACATACAACCAACTGACATATCAAATGGATTTTTGGATCAGGGAGATAGAATAGGAGGTTATTTCATATAAGAAAAAAAAAACCCCAAACTTACAAAGCCCTGTACAATTGCTCCAAGGAAAATGGCCTCTTTCTGTTCAAGTGAAAGGAAGAGTCATATATTCCCACTTTAAATCCAAAACTAAAAATGATTAAGCTTAGTGAAGAAGCCATGTCAAAAGCCAAATAGGCCAAAAGCTAGGCCTCTTGCATCAATTAGCCAAATTGTGAATACAAAAGCAAAATTCTGGGAGGAAATTAAAAGTACTACACCAGTGAACACACAAATGATAAGAAAGTGAAACGGCTGTATTGCTGAGCCATTTTACTGGATGTTAAGACTGACTACATAGCTACAGTAATCAAGACAGTATGGTATTGGCACAGAGATACATACATGACTCAAATGACAGAATTCATGAGTAGATCTTCACAAATACGTCCAACTAATTTTTTAAATTTTTAAATAAAAAATTCATTCATTTCTTAGAGATGGGGTCTAGTTATGTTGCTCGGACTGGGCTTGAAATCTCAGGCTCAAGAGATCCTCCTGCCTCAACCTCTGGAGTTCTTGGGACTACAGGTATGCACCACCATGCCCAATGAAATTTTATTTTAATTGTGGTAAAAAACATAAAATTTATCACCCTAACCATGTTTAAGTATAGAGTTAAGGAGCAGTAAGTATATTCACATTGCTGTGCAACCACCATCAAGAACTTTTTCATCTTACAAAAATAAAACTCTGTGCTCATTAAATGCAATTGTAACCCCAGGCCCATTCTATTGTCTATCTCCATAGTATTCCAGGTACCTCATATAAGTGGAATCATATGGTATTCATCTTTTTGTGACTGAATTATGTCACTTGGTATAATGAAAGCATGGTTTATCTATGTTGCAGCACCTGATAGCATTGTTTTCCTTTTAAGAATGAATGATATTCCATTGTATGTATATATCACATTGTATTTATCCATTCAAACATTGTTGGAGATTTGGGTTCCTTCTACCTCTTGGCTTTTGTGAATAATGCTACTATGAACCTGGGTGTGCAACTCTCTCTTTGAAACATTGCTATCAATTTTTTTTGAATATATGCTCAGAAGTGAAATTGCTGGATCATATGGTAATTCTGTTTTAAAGTTTTTAAGGAACTGCCACACTATTTTTCATGGTGATTGCAACATTTTACATTTCCACCAACAGTGCACTAGGATTTCAATTTCTTCTCCGTATCCTCACAAATGCTTGTTATATTCCGTTTGTTTTTTATTTTTTATTTTTGGTAGTAGCCATTTTAATAGGTATGAGATAGTATCTCACTTTGGTTTTGATTTTATTTCTCTGGTGATTAGTAATGTTGAACATAATTTCATATGCTTGTTAGCTATTTGGATATTATCTTTGGAGAAACATCTATGCAAGTCCTTTGCCTATTTTTAAATTAAGTAAGTTTGTTGTCGTTGAGTTATGAGGGTTCTCTTTATGTTCCAGATATTAGCTCCTAATCTATAGATAGAACCAACTATATGATTAGTGAATATTTTCTTCTATTTCATAAATTACCTTTTCATTCTACTGATTATGCCCTTTGATGAACAGTTTTCACATTTGACGTAGGCCCATTTGTCTTTGCCAGTTTTTGCTTTGGTTGTCTGTGTTTGTATCATATCTAAGAAATAATAGCCAACCCAATCATAAAGATTTACCTCTATGTTTTCTTCTAGGAGTTTTATAGTTTTAGGTTTTCCATTTAGGTCTTTAACCCACTTTGAGTTAACGTTTGCATATAGCATAAAGTAATGGTCTGAATTCATTCTTTTGTATATGAAAATCCAACTTTCCCAACATCATTTGTTAAAAAGCTTGTCCTTTCTCCATTGAGTGGTCTTGACACATTTGTCAAGGATCATTTGATCATAAACACAAGAGTTTATTTCTGAGCCCTTAATTCTGTTCTACTGATCTTTGTGTCTATCTTTATATGAGTGCCACACTGTTTTAATTCTGGAGCTCTATGACAAGTTTTGAAATCAAAAGTGCGAGTTCTCCAACTTCATTCTTCCTTTCCAGATTGTTTGGCTATTTAGGACTCCCTTGAGATTATATTAGAAATTTAGAAAGGAATTTTTTATGTCTTCAAAAAATACTGTTGACATTTTCATAGGAATTGTATTGAATTTACCAATCACTTTGGGTATTATTAACATCTTAACAATATTTAGTCTTCCAAACCAATACATGAGATGTATTTCCCTTTATTTGTGTCTTCTTCAATGTCTTTCAGCAATATTTTGGAGTTTTCGGTGTACAAATCTCTTTCTTCCTTGGTTAAGTTTATTTCTAAATCTTTTATTCCTTTTTTTTTTTTTTTTTTGTTGGGGATTCATTGAGGGTACAAGAAACCAGGTTACACTGATTGCATTTGTTAGATAAAGGCCCTCTTACAATTGTGCCTTGCCCCCAAAAGGTGTGTCACACCACTTTTATTCCTTTTATAGCTATTGTAAATAAGGATAATTTTTTTCCTTTTATAATTATTCATTATGAGTGTATTGAAAGAAACATACTGATTTTTGTGTGTTGATTTTATATCCTGCAACATTTCTGGGACTACAGACATGTTTTATTATTTATTAGTTCTAATAATTTTTGCAGTATATTTTGCATTTTCTACATATAAGAGCATACCATATGTGACCAGAGATAATTTTATTTCTTCCTTTATGATTTGGATACCTTTTATTTTCTTGCCTAAGTGTTCTGGCTAGAACTTCTATTACTATGTTGACTAAAAGCAGTAAGAGTGAGCATCCTTGTCTTGGTTTTGATCTGAAGAGAAAGGCTTTCAAGTTTTTTAAAACTAAGTATGATGTCATGTGTGAGATTTTCATATATGACAGTTTGTTTAGTGTTTTTTTATCATGGATGGGTGTTTAATTTTGTCAAATTATTTTTCTGCATGACTTGAGATAATAATATGGTTTTTATCCTTCGTTCTGTTAATGTGGTGTATGAGACTGTTTGGGTTTTTTGTATGTTGAACCATCCTTGCATTCTAGGAATAAATCCACTTAGTACATCTGTTTTATGTGCAATTGAATTTGGTTTCCCAGTATTTTGTTGAGGACTTTTATGTAAATATTCATCAAGAATATTGATTGATAGTTTACTTTTATTTTTTTGAAGTAACTTTGGCTTTAGTATTGGGTAATGCTGGCTTGATAGATGAGTTGAGTGTGTTCCCTTCTCTTCAACATTTTGGGTAATTTTGAGGAAAAGTGACATTCACATATCTTTAAACAATTGGTAAAATTTGGCAATGAGACTATTTGGTGCTGTATTTTTTTGTTGTTGTTGGAAGGATTTTTATTACTGATTTGATCTCTTTACTACTTATACATCAGTTAATGTTTTCTATTTCTTCATAATTTACCCAACTTATTTTTGACAAAGGTGCAAAATCAATTCAATGGAGGAAGAACAGACTTTTCATAAAACATTGCTAATACATTTGGGTATCCATGGGCAAGATAATTAAAGACAATCTAAACCTCATACCTTACACAGAAGTTTATTGCAAATGGATCATGAAATAAATGTAAAATGTAAACTTTTAGAAAAATATGTAGAAGTAAATCTTTGGAATCTAAAGTTATGCAAGAAGTTTTTTCTTTCTGACATGGCACCAAAAGCATGATCCATAAATGGAAAATTTAATAAATTAAACTTCATCATAATTAAAAACTTTTGTTCTGTGAAAGACCCCATTGATGGGATGAAATGGCAAGCTACAAACTAGGAGAAAATATTTTCAAACTATATATATGACAAAGAACTAATAGCCAGGATATGTGCAAAACTTCCCAAATTAACAGATAAAAAAGAAAACTAAAAATCCAGTTAGAATATGGATAAAAGGCATGAGGAGACATTTTACCAAAGATGATATACAGATAGTAGATAAGCAAATGAAAAGTTGTTTAACATCATCAGCCAGTAGGGAAATGCCATTTAAAAGCACAATGCAATATCTATCATATATATCAAAATAGCTAAAAAAAAAAAAAAACAAATAGATATGATACCACATGCTGGCCAATATCTAGAGGAAACAGGATAACAAATGCATTGCTAGTAGAAATTTAAAATGGCAAATCCACTCTGGAAAATAGTTCACAAATTTCTTATAAACTTATATGCATTTACCATATGCTCCAACAATTGTACTCTTGGATATTTATCCTAAAGAAATGAAAACTGTGCCCAGCTACTCGGGAGGCTGAGGCAAGAGAATTGCCTAAGCCCAGGAGTTGGAGGTTGCTATGAGCTGTGTGATGCCATGGCACTCTACTGAGGGTGATAAAGTGAGACTCTGTCTCTACAAAAAAAAAAAAAAATGAAAACTTTAGTTCATACAAAAACCTGTATGCAAATGTTAATAGAAAGTTCATTTACAATAGCTCCAAATTAGAAACTACTCAAAGTTTCAACCTGTGAATGGTAAATAAACTGTGGTCCATCAATGCCATGGAATAAAAAGGAACCAAATATTGATACACAACTTGAATTGATATGAAGGTAATTATAGTGAGTGAAAAAAATACAATCTCAAAAGGTGTGAACACAAAGGGGTAGCATGATGGACGTTCTGTGTTGATGGGACAATTCTGTACCTTGATTGCATGTGGTTTTTGCATGAATATAAATGTTAATAAAAGTGCATAAAGCTACATGCACTCACACACACACACACACACACACACACACACACACACACACACGAGCACATGTATAACAGGTGACATCTGATTCAGCTCTATGTGTTGTATCACCAAAAAACTCAGACCTTTTTCTATCCCTTACTGAAAGTCATAGAACGTGGAAAGCAACAATTGCCTCATGACAAAGATTTTCTATTTTTAATAGAAGCAAAGCTAAAATAGGCCATAGAACTCTGCTGTGTTTAATCAGTTGGAGAATCTAGAGCTTGCAGACATAGAATTGGGTTCTAAAGAGGATATTCTTTTTAAGGCACAGAATATGTCCATAAAAATCATTAGGTCATAAAGTGTTTTACTTGTGCTATCATTTGAATGTTTGTCTCCCTAAACTTCATGTTGAAATCTGATCCGCAAAGTTAGAGGTGGGACTTGATAGAAGGTGTTCGAATCATAGAAGCAGATCCCTCATAAATAGCTTGGTGCTGTCCTTGCTGTAATGAGTGAGTTCATGTTCTATTCCCAGTTTTCATGAGAGCTGGTTGTTAAAAAGAGTCTGCAACCTTGCTCCTTTCTCTCTTTTGTTTCCTCTCTTGCTATGTGATCTCTGCACATGCTGGCTCCTCTTTGCCTTCCACCACAAGTGGAAGCAGTGTGAGGCCCTCAGCAGATGCACATGCTGACACCATCCTTCTTGTACAGCCTGCAGAACCATAAGCCAAATAAACCTCCACTCATATAAATTACCCAGACTCAGGTACTCCTTTAGACACAAATGGACTGAGGCAACCATCCATGTTTTACTTGACTGCTTTTGTGAACAAAAACTTAAACTTTTAGGATTACATTAATAACACTGGATCAGATAAATATTTTTAATATATTTAAACTATCAAGCCTGAAGTTGAAGAAAGACCTAGTTCCTTTATGGAAGAAATTTTATCTCCTGTTTCCATACCAAAATGTGGAAACAACTTAAATGCCTACCAATTCAGGAATGGATTAATAAGCTGTGGTATATGTATACCATGGAATTTTATTCAGCCACACAAAAAATGGAAACTATACACCTTTGGTACTAACTTGGATGGAGGCAAAATGCAATCTTCCTAATAGAGAAGCAAGAATCCAATGTACTCAATTTTGATATGAGGACAATTGATGACCTAGTACATGGTGGGGGTGGGGGAATGGGGGAGCAGAGAGAGAGAAAGGGGGGTCACAGAGTTTGGTACACCTCTTGGGGGAGGAACACATTTATAAGAGGGACTTTGCTTGACAAATGCAAGAAGTATAACCTGGATCTTTGTACCCTCAATGAATCCCCCCAAATGAAATATAAATAAATAAAAATAAAAGCTATAAAAAAGAAAGAAATATCTCCTTCTTACCTCAACCACATATAGTACTACATTCTTGTAGAAACAATACAGTATGCATTTTGTCACTCGAAAATAATTCCAGGCTCCATGAACCAACAGAAGCTTCTCCAGGTAACTAAACTGAAAAACAGAAACAACAGTCAATGAAAATTCAAATGACCTTACTATTTAGTGATGAAATCTACAAAATGTCATTTTCCCAGTATTTCACAATCCAGTATTTCCTTCTATGGAAGACACCACACAGAAGATGAACAGAATAAAATTAATTGCATTGACAACCTGGCATGGCAGTTCACTATAAAGGAAATTATCTTCTCTTATTATTCAAAATAAACCTATTAAATACTACTATTTCCCCCCAGAAAATTCTTGTTGCAGGCAAGGCTTATAATTGAATCTAATACACATGTAAGATCTTACTCATAAGAAGAGGTCAAAATTATTTAATGAAAAAAACGTCAAGTTAGGCCATGGTTGTATATGCCTAGAGGCACACCCGAGCCCAGGAGTTAAAGGATTATGGTAAGGGTGAACTATAATTGTGCCACTGAACTCTAGCCTGCATAACAAAGCAAGACCTTACTTAAAATCAACAACAAGAAAAACATATTGAGATCAGGTGAACTAACAGAGCCTTGTAAGAATCAGTTCCCCATTTCCTATAATAAATAACTTAAAAGCAAAATAAATAAAAATTTAAAAAGGAAGTAATGGGCAACATGTGTAACATCCCTCAGCCTCCTCACCCTCATGTACATTTCCTTTTCTTTAGCACTTATCATTTTCTAACACGAGATATACTTGGCTTCTTTATTGTATTTTGTTCATTTTTATCTCCTAGAATGTGAGCTCAATGAGGGCAGGGCTTATTATTTACCTTACTTGCTGATGAATCCTGAACACCTATAATGGGGAGATTTAAAAGCAATTCTTTTAATTTAATACATGCAGCATTTTCATTTTTGTCCCATATAACAAGCATGCAAGGGCTCAGCAGCCAAACAGCAGTTTTGTATCCAGTTACAGCAATATCCAGCAAGTCCAAGAAACCTTCAAAGTTGCTATTTAGTTTTGGGTGTAGGGAAGTATAGGACACCTTGGATTAGCTGAGGGTCCAAATGTAGGCTTACTTCAGAAATCAGATGATCGAGATATTTTAACTTGGGTTTTAATTAATTACAAGTTTGTTTTAGAAACTTCATGACCTCTTCCTGTAGGCTGCCTGTTAGAACAATAAGTAGGCACAGACCTTGTGGAAAAAGCACATCTTCTAAATCTTCCTTCAGAATTTGGGATCCTTTTTCTCTTGGATCACAGTTAGTCACTTAGAAACTATGGCCAAATATTTAACTTTAACAAATGGATCTTTGACTAAGCTGAAGCCATTGTAGTTCAAGAAACTTCCCTAGATTCTCTTGGTGTAGTAGTATTGGCTTGTTGGATCTAGCTGAAAGCAGCATTTTTGCAATTGCCAATAGTACTTGCTACACACAGATAAACTCCTCTGAGGAAGTAGAAACCCAATCATACCAGATTAAAAAAACAAGCTACCTGCCTTCTATAAGTCTTATCAGATATGTTTTGACTTTTTGTTTTGTTTAGTTAGTCACTTTCAAAATTAGGTTCATAGTTTAGAAATATTATTCAAGCTGGATTGTTTGAATATTATTGGTAATTGTTTTTTGTGTTATGATTTTTCAACTTTGTTTGTATTGCCTGTCTAATCTTTGTAAGGCCAACTCTTCTACAGGTGTTAGCTTAACACCTTGAGATGACTGCTGAGGCCTATGGTACTGATAAAATGAAATCAATGTTGGATTCTAAACAGACCTGAGAAAATTCATTCTTCTGGTTTATTTGTTACTCAAATGTGGCCCTGGGCCTTGACATAGATCCTCATGCGTTCCCCCAGACATAGGATAAAGACAACTACACTGTTCCATACCAGCACTGAGGGACAATTAAGCCTAACTACAGAATTATTAATTAGTGATGCTTTCAGAGAAAGATCTTGATCAAAAGGGGGAAAGGTGCAAGTTGATCATACAAATTGTATCATTATTATCATTATTCTTATACCCAACTAAACCAAAGTTGGGAGGCCAGGGCGAGAAAACACTCAAGGAATGTAATATATTTGCTCTAAGAATATAATTCTCTGTGAGCCTGGCTACTAAAACCACCTGCTATAACCATAACCAGTTTTATCTAATGGCTGCTAGAACAACCTGCTGTGACTCTAACAATACTTTTACCCTTTGCTGTCACTTAGCAATCAAAACTTGCCAGCTCTCCCCAAAACTTACTATACTAATAAACTTTCTCGAGAAAAATATGTAACATTTCTCTCTCTTTTTATATAAAACCTCTAACCTTCCCATTGTTCTTCAGATAACCAAAGACAACCTAGTCTGTGTGTATGTCCCACTTCAATTCTTGCTTCCCAAATGGATTCTATCCATAGTTTACTTGGCTTTAACAATTGTAACAAAAGTACTATTCTGGTGGGGGATGTTGATAGGGAGGGTATGCTTAACTGGGGTAGGGGTTATTCGAGAAATCTCTGTACCTTCTGCTCAATTTTACTAGGAACCTAAAACTGCTTTAAATAAAAAGTCTATTTAAAAAATTCCTGCCAAGACGCAGTATTTCCTTTTTTAAAAAGGGGGAGCTGGAAAAGAGAATTTAGAGATTATATTAGCAGGCTATAGATTCTTGGTGGCATCAATTTGACCAACTCTATGGTTAGTCAGAGGAAACCTCTACTGCTCCAAAGTGTGTCAGTACAAAACTTAAGAGAACCCAAAATGTTGCAGTAGTTCACATAGAAATCAGTTTGTAGAGGTGAGGTAGTCCTCACAGGTAGATCAAAGGCTGTTTCCCACACCACTCACCTGTGCAATGGCATAATCTGAGTTGTTGGTGGCCTGCATGCCTTCATTCCCACTGATTCCCACACCCACATGGGCTGTCTGGATCATCCCCACATCATTGGCACCATCTCCAATGGCAAGAGTGATGGCACTTACATGCCTCTTAACCATGTCCACTATTTCAGCCTTCTGGAGCGGAGACAACCTAAAAGAGAAGACAGAAACAACTGCTTTTTAGTGGGTTTTTTTTTTTTTTGGTTCATTTTAATTTATACTGTTCTTTACAAAGAAGTCAACAATTGTGCATGGGCACATTTAAATGACATTTACTGGTAAATTTCCTAATTCATTAATTAAGCTATTTATGTATATGAAAAAATTCCCATCCACACCACCAAAAATAAAACAAAACAAAAAACCTAAAAAACAACAACAACAACAAAACACAGAAAAAATCCCACATTGTAGCCTCTTCAATATCACTGTAGAAACACATACTATTAGCTGTCCAGGTCATATGCATATGCACTTTAGTTTGCCATTTCCCGTGTCTCTGTTGGCTCACTCTGGCCCACTATGGTAGCCCACACCATTTACCTATGTGAGTGGAAGAAGAGAAGGCCTACTACTATTCCAAAACTATACAAAAGTATCTACCCAAAGTGTGGGATGTAGAGTAGCCTTCAAAACTCAAACTACACTCAGGGAAATTGAATGATATAAGCAGATGTTTAAAAAGTGAAGATATCGATCAGAAGAGTCTAGATTATGCTCTGGTAATGACAAACAAAAGCTAACTGACTTAACACAATGACTATTTTTCATTCTTCATCTTGTGTCCAATGCAGATTGGGATATTTTTTTCTCAGACAACGTACAAAAATAGTTTAACAATCGTAAAAATATTTCAAGCTAACAGACTCCACCTGCCATGAAATCTTTACAAAAAGACCAAGGAAGGAGAAATAAAACTTTCATCTCTCATGCATCATACATTTATTCATTCGCTTGAGTTGGATATACACCTCTATCCAAAAATGATAAAAGACATTCAAAAATTTTATTTTCTACTAAGTCAGTGACCTCACTTACCATCCTCTTCACATGAAACATCTCATAAAATCTAACTTAATCTAAGTTAAATTAGGTGAGATTATTAAAAACTAAGGAGATATTTGATTTTCTTGATTAGAGTGCATTAGAACTTTTGCTTCAGAATGAAGAAACTATAATGAGTTAGAAACACTATATATAGATATAGTGTGGAAAAGTGTGGAAAGTTAAGAACATTAGAACCCAGTTATAAATCTAGTTCCCATCAAAAGTTACTGCTTCTTTCACTGGAATACCTTTTGGCAACCACTTTCACATTTAGACTATGATATCTGTGAAAAAATTAATTCATATTAATCCCTGATCTGATGCTTCATATTTTAAAATCTTAATTCCATTCCATGGGCTAACCAAAGTTCTCCAAATACAAGAAAAGACTTATCAGGGGCCCACTAAGCCTTCTCTTCCTCTTTACTAAACATCACCAAGTCCTTTGGTCATTTCATGATGTAGTTTGGGACCCTTTACCAAAATTCCAAGTCAATTCTGACCAGTTGAGAAAATAATTGCTTATCACCATTCTCATTTTGGAACCCCCTTTTCCTTCCCAATTTATGCAAATAAAGCCTAAAATAATATCAGTTATTTAACAATTATCTGATAGTGTTAAGCTCAGTCAATAAAACTACTTTAAATTATGGTCCATGTATGAGTATTAAGCTTTATTTCCCCAGTCCTGGACTTGTATGGCTCTACCTATTGGTGGTCTTTACATTCATGTCTGGCAAAGTTCATTTTGTTATTCTCCTGGCTGAAACAACATAGAAGTACCATAGCAACCTGTTCATGAAAAGTCAAGTAAGGGAGAGAAATCTATGTAGGATTGTAAAGTCATATAACAAATACAAACTTTTTCCTACCATAACACAGCACAGGACACTTCTGATGACCTAATGTGTATATGGTTTTCCTCATATACCAGGCAGGCAAGCAATTCTGCAGTGAATACCAGCTGGTATTCCAGATAGATAGATATTATCTATCTGGATGTAGTGTCAGATTCTACAAGTTGAGAGCTCAGTCCTACAAGGCTGCTCCCAACTTTTAATGCCAATCACTCTAGGTTGTGACCTGTGCTTCTGACCTACCATTTATAAACCTGAATTCCTATAACCCCCTGCTCACATTCCATTTTTAGAGTAGCTCAAAAAACTCAGGGAGA
This sequence comes from Perodicticus potto, assembly GCA_963574655.1. Lineage (NCBI taxonomy): Eukaryota > Metazoa > Chordata > Mammalia > Primates > Lorisidae > Perodicticus > Perodicticus potto. The sequence continues at coordinate 20,086 of CAUYRH010027214.1, forward strand.
TATTTTACTTACATTTACACATTTAAAAATGCATCCATATGCTATGTTTTAAAATCATAACAATAATAAGAAAATATAATCTAAAACATAAGAGGAATTCAAAACAGACATTAATCTGATTTCTACTCTATTAAACTGTATAGACTTTCTTACTTTCCAATAAAATAGCATGTCACATGTCAGTTACAAATAGAAGCCAACTCTCAGTGTCAATTTTAATCTGTGACATCGTCCAAATGTCAGATTAAAAATGATTTAGAAATTACATAATAGATTCCAACTTATAAAACATGTACTCCAGACACATTCAATTTAACTGTTTGTGGTACCTTTTATTATCTATTTTTATGAATTAAGATTAGACAAAGGTAAGTAAACATTCAATTGACTGGAATAATGTTACAGTTTTTCCGTGGGTAAAGACTATCCACTTCCTTATCAACACAATAAATCGAGGCAATAGGAAAGACCATATAATCCTTTCAATAGATATATAAAAATAATTCCACAAAATTCAAAACTCTTTTATGATAAGAATGCTTGACAAAATAAGCATAGATGAAATTTACCTCAAAATTGTAAAGGCCGTATCTGACAAACCCAGGCAGACATCATATTGAACAGGGAAAAATTCAAAGCATTGCCCTTTATAACTGGAACCAGAAAACGTTCCCCACTATCTCCACTGTAAGTCCTAGCCAGAGGAGTCAGGCAAATGAAGGAAATCAAGGTAACCAAATGGGGAAAGAAGAGATCAAGTTATCGTTCTTTGTTGACATGATCTTATATCTAGACAACCCCAAAGATTCAACCAAGAGACTCCAGAAGTTGATAAATATATTCAGTAACATCTCAGGCTGCAAAATAAATGTACATATATGACTAGCCTTCATATACGTGAATGACAGTCAAGGTGAGAATCAAATACAAGATATAATACCTTTCTCAGTAACAACAGAGAAAATAAAATGCCGAGGCATATATTTAACTAAGGAAAAGAAAGACCTGTGTAGGGAAAACTGAGGAAAGAAAGAAATTGCAAGGATATAAACAGATGGCAAAACATACCATGCTCATGGATTGGCAGAATCAACATTGTTAAAATGGCTATACTGCCCAATATAATTTATAAGATTCTATGCAATCCTCATTAAAATGCCAGGTTTTGAAGATTTATTAAAAATAGTCCTATGCTTCATATGGAACCAAAAAAAACCCCAGACAGCCACTATAACTTTACATAATGAGAACAAAGCAGGAGGCATCACCTTACTAGACTTCATATAAAGCATAGACGTAAATTTATTTTACAAAGGGTTTCAAGATAACCAGCCAGCTAAGTGAAAGAAAGGTGTATTTTGGAGACAAATACACCTCCCTGAGGGAGGCCTTGGTCACTACAAACTCCTACCATGGGTTTAAAGGTAAACAACAATCTTACCTTGGTTTAAGGTGCTTTTCATGGCCATCTTCTCTTGATTAGACTTATACTATTTTTTCTTTGCTATGACACAAATAAAGGCATATTTATGCCTATAGTCATAGCTCTATGATTTTGAGATATAGTTTCTACCTTGTTTTACCTATGAGCTGTCACTTTAGAAATGTAAAGGTTGCAATTGCTTGGAGCAGGGGAACAAATAATTGAAACATCAAACATGCATAGTCAGAATAGAGAAAAGAAGAGCTATTTGAAAATAAGCAAATGAGAATCCTTTATGAAAGCTGTAAGATCTTATTCTGTCTATATGTCTGTTTGTCTGTATGTGCTAATATTTGGTTAATAAAGATAGTTTTTAAATTGTTAAGATAAAATAAAAATGGCTTTAGATTTGTCAGTTAAATGTAATTCAAGGGGGCAGAGGCAAGATGGCCAACTGGAGCCAGCTTTCCACAGAGGCTCCCATCCAAAAGGAGAGTTAAAGGACAGAAGTTTAGCAAGAAAGCCAATAGTTCATATCTGAGCCAAGAGAGAAGGTTGAAGAATGCACATCAACCCTGCTGAGGCGTGCTGCAACCCCAAGAATACAAACAAAAGGTACAAAATCCATCGCCAAGTGGACAGGAGTCCTCTCTCCCATGAGAACAGCTCACATTACACTGCATACAAACAAGCGACCAGAATTCAAATATCCTCCCATTTTATTCCTCTAAAAACTGGACCCCCTTCTCCTATTATGGTGCCATGGCACTCTCCTGCCAGGCATAAAACTATACAAAACTGTATATATTCTCTAATTGCAATTTTGAACTCCCAGCACTCCCCTCCACTTTCACCCTGAGGTTAGGAAGACTGTCCTCCATGGAGTTCAGATTCTTGGGCATTTTCTCAAGGGGTGTGGATGGGGCATGGGCTGCTCCTGATCTGTGCTGATTCTCTGGCACAAGAGAAAGGAGAGGACGGACAACCAAGATGAAACCCTACAGGAGTGCTGGTGCCCTGAGGCATAGAGCAGCAGCTGCAGCAGCAGGAATAATAGGGTTCACACCCCTGGGGATATTTTGAAAGGACACTTCCAGACTCTCTGGGCAACCAGAGGAAACCAGGCATCTTCTCTGGTGGTAGCCACTGGCAGAACAGATCTGGGATGGAAATGCAGGCCCCGGGAATAAGGGTACACCTGAGGCAATACTGGCCTGGGCAGAGGGCAGGGACTAGAATATGCACATGCAGAGACAGCAGACTTCTAGGGTGGGGCTGACCCAGAGGACTGCTTTACTGAGCTTCAGATGCATGTGGCCCTCAGGGGATCATAGCTGAGACAAAGATGGGCAGCCAGGGGCTGGAAATGATAGCTAAGTGCCGAGTTCTGACCATTCACCCCAACACAAACGGCAGCTGAAACAGGATAGCGGAACAGACAGAGCTGAGTTGCTCAAATAGCTTCTAATCCCCAGGGGAACATAGCCAGAACAGAAACAAATTCTGCAAAGTTGTTCTGTTCTGTCAGCAACATCAATCAGGGGCAGGGCTGGAACTGAGTGAACCACTCTAGCACCTGAGGTTGTCAGGCCTCACCTGCCTGCTGGATAGTGGCAGAGAGTGGTGGCCTGGCTGAGGAGACATAGATCTCCCTGTGACTCAGGCAGGCGAAAACCCCTGGAGCATCTGCTCATTGGAGGGGACTGGATCACAGCCCTGCAGGGTTACCAGTGACTGGGTGTGACATAGGAGCAAGGTGGGGAAAGAGGCATCAACCTCCCCAGACTAATTTATTTGCTGGGTGGATCCTTCCAACCTCATGGAGCACCAGAGTTAGTCATATGTGAGGGGCCAGCAGATCCCTACTATCTAGTTACCAGAGACCTTTTGAACTCTCCCACCTGAGGCCAGTGCTGACTGGGACAATTGATCTGGACCTCTTGAACTGGGCCAATCACCCAAGGACTATCCAAAGTGGTACCCTGGATGTGTGGTTGTGGGAAGGTTTGATTTTCCTTTTCAACTGTGGTCTGTGGGGGGAAGGCTGACTTAATTGCTGGCATTTCTCCACAGCTGACACTTCAACCAGGAATAACTGATTCACTAGGGTAAGACAGAGACCAGCTGAAAAGAAGAAAGAGCTACTTAGACCCACCACACCAAGAAGGTCCCCAGTTTCTCAGGCAATAGTACTGTATGGGTTCTTGAAAAAGCTCTAGGAGAAAAGATACAGACTCTAGCCCCAGATTTTGGGCAAAGGACTGGCCAATCACTACTCCTAGAGCCCCCAACCCAACTTCTCCTTATCTGCTCACCTAGCCAAACGGTGTAAAATAATCATGGGGTGGAATCAGCCAAAAAACTCTGGTAACATGAAAAACCAGTGTAGATCAACCAACCCCACCAAGGAATAATTTGGCAGACACAAGTGAAGGTCCCATTCATAAACAGACGGCTGAGATATCAGACACAGAATTCAGAATTTGGATTGCAAATAAGATCAATAAAATAGTGGTAAAATTGGAATTAGAAATTCAAGGAGCACTTCAAAAGTTGTCTCAAGAATTCAAGGAACTCAAAGACAAAATCACCAAGGATTTTGATACATTGAGACAAGAAGTTGAAGCCCTGAAAGATCTGAGAAATACAGTAGAATCCCTCAGTAACAGAATGGAGAAAGCAGAAGAAATGATTTCTGACATTGAAGACAAAGATTTAAAACGCTCCCAAACTCTCAAAGAGGAAGAGAAATGGAGAGCAAAAATGGATCATTCTCTCGAGAGCTCTGGGATAGTTCAAAAAAACCCAATATGTGCCTTATAGGAATGCCTGAAAGTGATGAACTGGCTTTGCAAGGCACAGAGGCTCTTCTTCATGACATTACGAAAAAGAACTTTCCAGACATGCCAAGAGATTCTGAAATTGAGATACTGGACAGTTTCAGACCCCAGGCACAACTCACCCTGAATAAGACATCCCCCAGGCACATCATAATTAACTTCACTAAAGTTAATATGAAGTAGAAAATTCTGAAAGCAGCCAGATGTAAGAAAACCATAACCTACAAGGGGAAGAATATTAGAATAACTGCAGATCTCTCTGCTGAAACCTTTCAAGCTAGAAGAGCATGGTCATCGACTTTTAATCTCCTAAAACAAATTAACTTTCAACCCAGGATCCCAGCAAAACTGGCTTTCATTTATGATGGAGAAATTAAATACTTTCATAACATTCACATGTTGAAGAAATTTGCCATAACCAAACCAGCTCTCCAGTATATTCTCAGACCTATCCTCCACGATGACCAGCACAATCCTCCACCACAAAAGTAAACTCACTCAGAAACTTTTGATCAAATTCCAACTTCCACAGTGGTGAAAGGCTTAAAAATGTCCACTAGACTTTTGAAAAACTCGATACCCAAAATTCTACCAGGCTTATCAATATTCTAAATTAATGTGAATGGCTTAAAATGTCTTCTAAAGAGGCACAGGTTGACTGACTGTATGCAAAAACTCAGGCCAGATATCTGCTGCACACAAGAAACTCATCTTACCTTAAAAGATAAATATAGACTCAGGGTGAAGGGATGGTCATCTATATTCCAGGCAAATGGAAAGCAGAAAGGAGCAGTTGTTGCAATTTTATTTGCAGATACAATAGGCTTTTAATAAAAAAAAGTAAGATGGATACTTCATTTTTTTTTTTTTGCAAGTGAACAGTTTATTAAGGATTAAACAAAGGTATAATGTGATACAGTACAAGAAAGACACTCAAGATAGGTATAATAGTACTACTCACACAAAAACTTAAATTTCACTTCATATTTTTTAAGGGTAATACTCAATATATATACTGATACAATAACCTTATGCTAAATGATAGATGGGTCATAGATGAGATTAAGAAGGAGATTAGCAAATTTTTGGAACAAAACTACAAGGAAGACACAAATTATCAGAACACCTGGGACACTTCATATTTTTTAAGGGTTATACTCAATATAATGAGATTTCAATTATTAATATTTATGCACCCAACCAGAATGCACCTCAATTTATAAAAGAAACTCTAACAGACATGAGCAACTTGATTTCATCCAGCTTCATAGTACTTGGAGATTTTAATACTCCTTCAGCAGTATTGGATAGATCCTCCAATAAGAAGCCAAGCAAAGAAATTTTAGATTTAAATTTAACCATCCAACATTTGGATTTAACAGACATCTACAGAACATTTCATGCTACAAAACTGAATACACATTCTTCTCATCAGCCTATGGAACACACTCCAAAATCAAATACATCTTAGGTCACAAGTTTAACCTCAGCAAATTTAAAAGAATAGAAATTATTCCTTGCATCTTCTTGGACCATCATGGATTAAAGTTGAACTCAGTAGCAACAGGAACCTGCATACTCATACAATAACTTTATGCTGAATGATAGATGGGTCATAGATGAGAATAAGAAAGAAATTAGCAAATTTTTGGAACAAAACGACAAGGAAGACACAAATTATCAGAACGTCTGGGATACTGCGAAAGCAGACCTAAGAGGGAAATTTATAGCACTGCAATCCTTCCTCAAGAGAATGGAAAGAGAGGAAGTTAATGACTTAATGGGACATCTCAAGCAACTGGAAAAGGAAGAACATTCCAATCCCAAACCCAGCAAAAGAATAGAAATAACCAAAATTAGAGCAGAATTAAATGAAATTGAAAACAAAAGAATTATACAACAGATCAATAAGTCAAAAAGTTGTTTTTTCAAAAGGTCAATAAAATAGATAAACCTTTGGCTAACCTAACCAGGAGAAGAAGAATAAAATGTCTAATTTCATCAATCAGAAATGGTAAAGACAAAATAACAACAGACTCCTCAGAAATTCAAAAAATCCTGAATGAATATTACAAAAAACTTTATTGTCAGAAATATGAAAATATGAAGAAAATTGACCAATACTTAGAAGCATGCCACCTTCCAAGACTTAACCAGAATGAAGTGGAAATGTTGAACAGGCCTATATCAAGTTCTGAAATAGCATCAACTATACAAAATCTCCCTAAAAAGAAAAGCCCAGGACCAGATGGCTTCAGATAGCTTCTACCAAACATTTAAAGATGAACTAGTACCTATATTACTCAACCTTTTACAAAACATAGAAAAAGAAGGAATACTACCCTACACATTCTATGAAGCAAACATCA
>CAUYRH010027215.1:0-14364 GCA_963574655.1 Perodicticus potto
CAGAGGCTCCAATAGCCAAAAAGGCTGGAAAACTGCTGAGGAGACACCTGTGCCTTGGTGTCTCCTTCACTTTACACTTGGGACTAAATGTGGAACCCCCATTTCCTATGCCTAGGTCAGTTTCTTGTGAATTTCCTAGGCCTGAATAACATGGATGGACTGTGTCCATTCATTGATACACTCATTCACCTTGCCCCTGGTGGAAGGGACTGTATTCATTTGTTTCCTGGCCAAAGAACCCATACACCTATATATACCCTAAGGCTAGAGGCCTAGAGGAGGAGACGGGGAAAGACTGGGAGAGGAACGGAGAGAGCTTCTCTCTCCCCACTTGAAATCTCTCCCTCTACCAGGAGCTTTGGTGTTTTCTGTATTCTTTTCTGTAAATCAATTCTGTCTTACCAAAGAGGGGTGGGGGGGAAATAATGTAATGAAGAATAATAAAATACATATATCTAAAAAAAAACAAACACAAAAAAAGTACATGAAAAAATCTGAAAAAAATAAAATAAAATAAAATAAAATAAAAACCTCCCCAAGTGATCCTATGGTGCAGGTGGGCCATGAAATACTGTCCAAGCATGATGAGTACAGGAGACAGGGCTAGGAGTTATGCTCAATGGACAGACTGGGCGCCAATCACATGGGCCCTATGGATGCCACGGTTAGAGTTGGCATTTGATTCTGAGTATGATGGGAATTGGAGGGATTAAGAACAAGTGTGCCATGATCTAATTTTGGATTTAAAAGGAGCACTTTGGTTACTCCCTAAAGCATGGATAGCAGGGGGAAGGGGACAAAGCAAATACACCAAAAGTAGTTAAAGACACTGGTGACCTCCGGTGAAACAACAAACTCAAATCACCAATGGTGGCTGTCTGCCAGTGAAATACACCCATTAGAACACAGGGAATAGGCTCAGTGACTGTAGCTCAGTGGCTAGGGTGCCGCCAGCCACATACACTGGGGCTGGCTTGAACCCGGCCCAGGCCTGCCAAACAGCAATTACAACTACAACAACAACAACAACAACAACAAAAATAGCCGGGTGTTGTGGTGGGCACTTGTACTCCTAGCTAGTTGGAAGGCTGAGGCAAGAGAATCACTTAAGCCCAAGAGTTGGAGGTTGCTGTGAGCTGTGCCACGACATTCTACCAGGGTAAACATAGTGAGACTTTGTCTCAAAAAAACAACAACAAAAAAATCAAATAGCACTGTTGAACCTGACAAAGAGGAAGTTGTGCTAGATTACCTTTCTGTGTCTAACTTGCCCCCATATATTATTAGCCTTTAAAATGGAAAACTGCTATCTGTGGTTCTAAACCCTGGTTGCTGGCTTTACCCCCAGAGACTTCCATTTTATTGATCTGGGGATTGGACCTGGACACTGGCAATTTTTAAAAGTTCCTCAAGTGAATTTATTCTAGAGGTAGCAATAAAAAGCACAGATTTAAACAAACAAGAATCCATTAACTGGCAACATATGTGTAAAGTTGTGATAGGATTCTGATTCGCTTATAATCGACTAGTTTAGCAGAATACAGGGTATTCTGTCCAAGAAATGGAGCCCAGCAAAGTGAAACTAGGGTAAATGTTATCGTTGATAGTTGCCATCCTGGGATGATAAATGGAGCAGAGAATGGTTTTCTTGGCCTGAGTACAGCAATGTTGACGTGTGAGATAAGATGCCTCAGTACTATTTGTTCTGGGGGATAAAAGGGTCAAGGGTGGGAATCCTCCACTTGATATTTTGTTTTCAATACAGAGTATTTCCATAAGTATGTAATCTTTCCTACATATCTCAAAACTTCTTATACTTGGCAACTGTTGTCAAATCCACCAATAATCAAAAAGTTACAGTTCAAGTTCCTGGCCATTTGCATACTAAACAGGAGAAGGAGGATGTGAGGTTTGCCCTACCCTTTCCTGAACGTGTGAGAATCCAGTGTTGGGCTGGGCAGCTGGGGCAAGTTGAGTGCTCTCAGAAGCTTGATGATCGTGCTGAGGCTCCCCTCCTTAAAATGGCTTGTATATGTTGGGAGGTGGTCCAGAATCTCTTCTGGTAGATTTAACTCTTTTTAAAGCAAATACTTATTGAGGGTCTTACTATATATAAAGCTGAGACAAAGGAAATAAGAGGTTATATCACTGGATGGACAAGCCAGACATATAAACTTACCTTTAAAGTATATGATAAATGTCCATTATAAATTTTTATTGACTGATTCATATCTGTAGTAGAATATTAACTATGTATTTTACTATTTGAAAGCACTAACACTGAATTTCTTTTAAAACATTGGTTGAGGCTCAGCGCCTGTGGCTCAACGGGCTAAGGCGCCAGCCACGTACACCTGAGCTGGCAGGTTCGAATCCAGCCCGGACCCGCCAAACAACGACGGCTGCAACCAAAAAATGACTGGACATTGTGGCAGGCACCTGTAGTCCCAGCTACTTGGGAGGCAGAGACAAGAGACTCGCTTGAGCCCAGGAATTGGAGTTTGCTGTGAGCTATGATGCCCCAGAACTCTATCCAGGGTGACAGCTTGAGGCACTTTCTCAAAAAAAAAGAAAAACATTGGTTGAACTAGTCGTTTATGAATTGATTTTGAATTGAAGAGTTTTTAGTGCCTATTATGTTACTTAGATGTCAATCTTATATATCCATACACTGGAAATCAGTTCTAAAACACCATACTCTAAGATTGTTTAAAAGTCACAATAAGAAAACATTTCTTTTACCTTCACATAGTTGTACTCTAAGAGAATAAATCGGCCATCAGGAGATACTGAATAATCATTTATAGAATGTCCAAACTCATCCTGTCAATCAAGAAGAAAAAAGAAGAACTGAACAATTCCGGTTAGCTGCCATCATTGAGCCATTGTCCATTGTTCTGGACACATGGTTTATGCCCTTGGAGTGTCCAGTCTAGGGGGATGGCACATTCACCCACACTAATGACCATGACCCAAAGTGAGTTGTGATTTGTGCTAGAAAAAATTAATTCTAACCTGGGCTGTGAGGGGGAGGATGAGGAAAAGAGAAAGAACTTTCCTAATAGAAGGAATGGAGTGAGGAAGACCCCAGGTTTGGGACAGGGCACAGATGCTGAAAGAATGTTTAAGGGTTATGTGTAATCTGAATATGGCCTGGGGGTGTCAGACACAGTGGAGGGTGGGAGGACACCAAATTAAAAACATAACCTGAGACTTATGAGATGGGGAAGTACGACCTATTTTTGCATGTGGGAGTGACAAAGCCATATCTATCTTTTACTGAGTGGCCGAAATGAGAGGGAAGAGCAGAGGGGTGGCAGGAGCCTGGATGTGGGCAATGTGGAGGGCTGGTCTACAGAATATGGATGGAGCACTCATTACAAGATTACGGGAAGTTGGCACTAGGCCTGCACAGTGGAAATGGAAATCTGTGAGATGCTTGGCAGGCAGAGGTTTGTGGACTGGCTAATGAAATGGATATAGGGGTTGACAGAGATGTCAAGGATGATTCAGGTTTCTAGCTTAAGTGACCTGGAGGAGAATTAAGTGACTATTTATCAAGATTGGGAACTCAGGAAGAGAAATCAGATGCTTTCGTTTTGCTGGGACAGTGAAGGGGAGATAAATAATTTTGTTTGAATGACCATGGGCCATCCACGTGCAAGAGCCCTCAGGCTATTGGCAACTGAAGTCTGGCTCTGGGGTGGGGTTGGCGGGGTAGGTGTGGTATGTGAGAGTCAGGGCCAGAGAAGACAGTGCCCTGTGCTGCAGGATTGCCTGAAAATCACAGAGTGCAAAGCCAGGGGTGAAGCTGGTAAGTGGAGACAGAGCCCAGAGGAACACTTACATTTGAACATATGAGCAGAGGAGGAGGAATCATCAAAGAAGACTAAAAGGTAGCCAAGGTAGGGAGCATTTCAAGGAGAGAAAGATCCACTGGCCATATGCTGCAGAGAGAGTCCAGTAGGATGAGAAACGATAGTACTCATGACTTGTAGCGCAGGGAAAACATAACCCAGACTTTATTGCATGAATTAATTATCTGATTAAACATACAAATGTACTGTTCTCCAAAAACATGGAGCTGTTTCCATATTCAGCATTGAATAGCAAGATATTATTTTCTTGTTTGTAGAGATATTCATGATCTAAAGAGAGAAAACAACCAGATCAATATCACAAGTTGCTATTAAACATCTACATAAATAGGGCAAAAATTATGAAATAAAATTTAAGATTTAACTTCACACAAGTATCAAACATTTCTAAGTTGAGAAAACATGAAAGATCAGTATGACACTGGCATTCATTTATTTTTCTATTGTCAAGATTTCAATTCATTTTTAACTTTTGATAGTACGTGTCAAAGAAATACTTGGTTTTCTTTCTGTCTTCTTTTGTACCCTTAAGTGGAAAAAAGAGAGTTTTAAAAAACAAGAATTATATCTGTTAAGAGCCATGAAAGTGACCCACTACTCAACCTACCTAACTAGGACGAACTCCACCTGAAAAATATGCCTTCTACAAAACAAAAGAAAAATTCTTACCTGAAAACCACCGTAAGGAATAGCCCTTCAGTCTAAAATAATTTTTTAAGTAATCGGTTAGAGTGTAAGTTCTCCGCGTGTCAGCTGTAGCATCGTCTGCTGGTTGAAAAAAGAGCCAAGTGTTTAGTAAGAGGGAAAAACCTAAGTTTCAGATAAAATAAACAAATGGATCTCTACAATATATGCTGCCCACAAAATGCAGAAAGGTGTCACAAAATGCAAAACACATTTTGAAAGATTTCAGACTGAACGGATGGAGAAAAATGCATTTAACTACCAGTGTGTGTGCCTGTTCCCCTGTGTTACATTGGTGTTATAATCATGAGCTTCACCATGAAGCTCTCGATCAGCAATGTCTAATAGAAATATAGTAGGAGTACATTTTCCTGTAGCCATATTTTACTACAAAAAATTACGATGAAATTAATTTTAATAGCATATTTTATTTAGACCAATATATCCGAAATAGTAACATTTTAACTTGTAACCAATATTTAAATGTTATTAAGGAAGATATTCTTTTTTTTTTTATATTAACTCTTTGGAATACAGCATGTAGTTGACACTTACAGCATATCGCAATTTGACAAGGCACATTACAGGTCAATAGCTTCGGGTGGCCACGAGGCCAGAAACTGCTGTAATGAATGGTATGGGCCTATGGGGCCAGACCACTCTTTTCTGAGGCTTTGAGGTCCACTTCAAGCTCTTTGTTCCTTTGAGAACTTAAAGGCATGCTGATCACCCAATTCACAGATCGTTATTTCTATCATTGCTTTTCCTTAAACTTGGTGGAATTTGTGTGGTTTTCTATTCAGCTACCGGTGACCCAGATTCAAAGTCTGAAAATTATTTTTGATGTCTCTCTTTCTTTTCCCACCACTCCCATCTAATGACCCCATTGATTCTTCCTAGGAAATCTTTTTTCCAGGTAGCCCTGCCATCAAGTTTTCCCACTCCAGTCTTTCCTCTACACAACTACTGGAATGATTTTGCTAAAATTCTACTTTCATCTGGTGATCACTTCCTCAACAGGTTTCAGTGTTTTCCCAACGCCTACAAGAATATGCAAACTCCTTAGCCTGACAACTCACAGCAGCCCTCCACAACCTGACACCAGACTGCCGTCCTAGGCTCATATCCATTCTGTCCCTGCTGGAATCAGTTTGCCCAGAGTCATGACCTGCTCGCTGAAGCCAGGACATCTGCTTGGGCTTTTCCACCTCCGTCCCTCTCCTAAGTCACTTCTCTGCACATCTTTCCTGCTGCCGCAGCTGTCACAACCACCACCCTCTGAGTCCCACTGCTCTCATGAAAATTTCAGTCTGGCCCTCCTGACTTTTGCCCTCACACAACCTATTTGGCTCTTGTCATTTAATGACTTGTGACAACTGGTTTTCCCTGCCTACTTGCGTGGTGTCCTCAGCCAAACCATGTACTCTTTGAAGACAAGGACTTGTTTTCTGTTTGCTTGTTTTGGGGTATTTTGCATCAACCTTTAGCACCTGGCACAGTTCACTGCCACCGGAAGCATACACACTCAGTAAGGTTTTACCAATTGATATAGGATAGCACTCTAGAAGCACAACCAAACCTATGTGAATGATTCTTCTTCCCCAGTCTCAAAGCCTGTCTACTGATGGCAAAGACCTTAAAGTGTTTTTTCAAATCCTCTACTTTGTCCCCATACACACAAACATGCATTCAAGAAATCAACCACCAACTGTTTCTATAACTGTAGTTCTTACTCTTTGGGGAACTGGGAAGCCAGTAGCACCTTGTTTTGTTAGCTTTTCAAAGCCTATGAGAAGGTAATTCTTTTACAGGATATGTTTTTTCAAAAAATGTTCTTTAGGCTCGGCACCTGTACCTCAAGCAGCTAAGGTGCCAGCCACATACACCACAGCAGGCAGGTTCGAGTCCAGCCTGGGCCTGCCAAACAGTAATGAAACTACAACCAAACAAAAATAGCTGGGCATTGTGGTGGGCGCCTGTAGTCACAGCTACTTGGGAAGCTGAGGCAAGAGAATTGCTTAAGCCCAGGAGTTGGAGGCTACTGTGAGCTGTGATGCCATAGCACTCTACTCAGAGTGACAGCTTGAGGCTCTTTTTTCAAAAAAAATATTTAAAAAGTTCTTTATATATATATTTTGAGACAGAATCTCACTTTCTTGCACTCAGTAGAGTGCTGTGGTGTCATAGCTCACAGCAAACTCTTGGGCTCAAAAGATCTTCTTCCTCAGCCTCCCAAGTAGTTGGGACAATAGCTGCCCATCACAATGCCCGGCTACTTTTTAGAGACAGAGTATTGCTCTTCCTTAGGCTGGTCTCAAACTCATGAGCACAAGGGATCCACCTGCCTCGGCCTTCCAGAGTGCTGGGATTACAGGCATGAGCCACTATGCCTGGCTTCTCAAAAAATGTTCTTAAGATTTTATTTCTTCAGATTTTCTCTGATATTAGGCTTTTATCTGCCTATGAAGCCTTCCATTTCAAGGGATCAAATTGCTACATTTCACTTCATTACTTTTTTATTTAAATTCCATTTTTTTAATAGGTTAAGGAGACTTAAAATGCATTTTCCCCCCAATTTAGTACTGCATTTTATTCCTAAAAGTTAGTAAGATAATCATGTTTGTTATTAGAAATATAGCAAGTGGGCAAAATCAGCACGTTAACTTATTAACTTACAAGAAAGAAGTAAAGCTTTGCACTACTGAAAATGTCATTTGAAACTCATATTGATTCATTCACAAAATGCTTTCAGTTGCTTATATCCATCACATCATTCTCTCATATATCACATAGTTAAAAAGAAGTACTGTTTGAAAAATACTACTGAGGAGAATACCCCAGCTATCAAAAGCTATTAGTCTAAAATGGACCAAAAAAACACATCCCCAAATTAGTGTAATTAGAGGTATAGATGGTTATAGACATTCACAATTCTAATATTGTCTGCTGATGTAGATGTGTACATAGACTTACAGACATAGATTAAAAAATAAATAAAGACACACATACATAGATATATATAATAATAAAATAGAGACTTAGATCTGTGGAACAGAATTGAGAACCTAGAGGTAAAACCAGTCTCATATCGCCTTCGATAATCTAAACAAAAGCATACACTAAGGAAAAGATCCCTTTTAATAAACAGTGCTGGCTCGGCACCTGTGGCTCAGTGGGCTAAGGTGCCAGCCACGTACACCTGAGCTGGCAGGTTCAAATCCAGCCCGGGCCTGCCAAACAACAATGAGGGCTGCAACCAAAAAATGGCCGGGTGTTGTGACAGGTGCCTGTAGTCCCAGCTACAGGCTGGGACTTGGGAGGCCGAGGCAAGAGACTCACTTGAGCCCAGGAATTGGAGGTTGCTGTGAGCTGTGATGCCACAGCACTCTATCCAGGGTGACAGCTTGAGCCTCTGTCTCAAAAAAATAAAAAATAAAAAATAAACCATGCTGAGGTTAGCCACATGTAAAAGACCGAAACTGGACCCCCACCTCTCACCACTTACAAAAATTAACTCAAGCTGGATAACAAATTAAAATCTAAAACACAAAATTATAAAAACGCTAGAAGAGGTTGGGTGCAGTGTCTCATGCTTGTAATCCTAGGACTCTGGGAGGCTGAGGTAAGTGGATAATTTGAGCTCAAGAGGTCGAGACTAGGTTGAGCAAAAAGTGAGACCCTGTCTCTACTAAAAATAGAAAAACTGAGGCAAGACAACTGTTTGAGCCCAAGAGTTGGAAGTTGCTGTAAGTTATGATGCCACAGCACTCTACCTAGAGTGACAGCATGAGACTGTATCTCAAAATAAAAAACTCTAGAAGAAACCATGGGAAAAACTCTTTATGACATCAGCCTCGGGAAAGAATTTATGAAGAAGATACCATTGGCAATTGCAACAACAACAAAAATAAATAAATGGAACCTGATCAAATTTAAAAGCTTCTGCACAGCTAAGAACACAATCTACAAAGCAAATAGACAATAATCAGAATGGGAGAAAATATTTGCATGAATAATAGATGTATATTATATACATATACTATTGATAGCTGGTTGTATTCGCCCAGTAGTATTTTTCAAATAGTACTTCTTTTTAGTACCAGTATATGACAAAGGGCTAATAAAATTAATTAATTTGGGGGTAAGAGACATAAACAGAATCTTTTCCCAAGAGGATAGACAAATAGATGAAAACATGCTCATTATCCCTTGCATCAGAGAAACACAAATCAAAACAACCTTGAGATCTATTGCCTAACCCCAGTGAGAATAGCTCATATCACAAAGTGCTAAAGCTGCAATTAGTGGCATGGGTGCACAGACAGGGAACACTTATACACTGTTGATGGGTTTGCAAACTAATACAGCACTTTTGGAAAGACGTATGGAGAATCCTCAAAGAGCTAAAAGTAGATTTTTCTCATTACTAGGTATCTACCTAGAAGAAAAAATAATCACGTCATCATGTGAACAGCTGCAGTCGAACATTTATAGCAGCTCATTCACAATGGCAAAGATGTGGAAACAACCCAAGTGAATGGATTAAGAACAGCGGTATATGTATACCATGCACTACTATTCAGCCAGAAAAAAGATGGAGACTCTGCATATTTTGTATTTACCTGAATAGATCTGGAGAACATTCTCCTAAGTAAAGTATCTCAAGAATGGAAAATCAAGCATTCTATGTATACAATATTGTTTTAAAAGTAGTAGATCAACAACTATTGGCCCACACAAGAGAAAAACACAATTGTTTTTTTTTGCAGTTTTTGGCCGGGGCTGGGTTTGAACCTGCCACCTCTGGCATATGGGGCTGGCGCCCTACTCCTTTGAGCCGCAGGCACCACCTGAAAAACACAATTAAATTCAAGAAAAGGGGAGAAGAAGAGGGAAGGAGTTTGATAAGTTCCCACCTGACAGGTTCAATGAAGAGGTATATGGCACACACCTGGGTGAAGGACTCAACTGAAACTTGGACTTCACCTTACAAATGGAAACAATGTAACCTAATCATGCGTACACTCATATTGATCTGAAATTTAAAAAAAAAATAGATGTATCAACATAGAATGTCTGTCATTGACATGGTTTTATAGGAAAAGAATTAACTGAATAACTATCATAGATCACATATAGCATTATCTCATTTAAATGCTATCGCACTTAAAGGTATTTACCCAGATTTTTCAGGGCAACAGGCTTATGTTGGAATATTAAAATAATTGAGGAAAAATTCCCTTGACATCACCTGCTGCTGCTATTCATGCTCATAATGAAGTCTTCCCTGAGCACGTCCCTCTCCTGCCCTCCTCACACCTTGCTGGGTTCATTCTCTCCGCAGCCCCTAGCTTTTCTAAACCCGTCATCTCCACCACTTTCTGGCTCTCCTCCGCTCACGCGGGCCCTTGTGAAGTGGTTCCATCTGCTGATGTTCCAGATAACAACACTGACGCCCCACTCCTGCTCCGGCCCAGGACATCTCTGCAAGGCCCACGCCTACGCCAGCTTTTGTTGGGCTCACTCAGCTGCTTCACAATAACCCTGCAGCCCAGTTCCCATATGTCAGCTACCCAGTCCCAGAGCAGCACAGCTACACGGGAGCAAGCGGAGCAACAAATGTTCCTTGTTTTTTTTGTCTTGCCATTTGATAAGCGGGGCACATTGGAAGACAGTTTTGAAACATCTAGATAAGCGAGTTCTGCGAGGCACGAGTGCCAAGTCCAGGTTTTGACCTTTAGCAAGCTTATAATTTGCTGCCAAGTTACAATCTATTTTGTCAAACCCTTATAGGACAGGCTCACGTTTCTTCTTCCTTGTCGACTTGCTCACTGACAGGGCACTGCCACAGCAACAGATGAAAGTCTTTGGCTGCGTCTGTGATTTTCCTGGTGTGGCCTGGGACACGCCGTTCATTTGACTTATCAGTTCAGAGCGTTGTGCAGCCAAGTGAAGCAGTTAATCATATGTTACCCATCAGCTCACACAGAGACTCTTAGATTTATCTCTTATTTAATTAAAAAAAGAAAAGGTTAGCAACTTTACACTTTACCTCATTGGCTAGAGCAACTATTAGGTTGGGAGCATATGAAAATAATCATTTTTATCAGGTAAAAAAAGGTAGACTAGCAGCACTTAAAATAGAACAACATAATAATAAATTCTTATCAGGCCAGGAGTGGAGGCTCTGTCCTGAGTCCTGAACTCTCACAACTTTGGGATTATTTGAGGCCAAGAGTTCAAAACCAGCCTGAACAACACAGTAAGGCCTTGTCTCCACTAAATTAATTTTCACTAGAATCTTAATGAATTCTAGGATCAAAATCATTTCCAAATAAATGTAATCCCAGAGTGACAAGACCCAAATAAGAAAGGGCTGTTCGTGGGATATTCTTGCTTTGATCAATTGTTACTATATGATTGTAGAATATTTTAAATACTTCTATATCTACTCATAATAAATATTTTTTGTGTATATTAAACTCTAAAATATAATATTTCCACTTCACAAAGATAAGCTGTTTTGGTAAATAAATGGCTAATGAAATACATCTAAAAAGAAATGTGCTCTTTACAGCTCATAAATGCATAAAGTTGTTAAAAGCAGGCAAAAGAGATATCTGGTTATAGAGTTCTGTGTTCCATATGGTAATCAGTTAACATTCCATATTGATGCTTATATCTATGATGAACATAAAGAAATAAAATGAATGCTATTCATTCATTCACTCTAGCAAAATAGCAGCCTTGACATAGGGACAGAGGAAGAAATATAAAGAAGGCAGAAGAAGAAATTGAGAGACAGTCTTCTCAGATCCTATAGCTGTCTTTGTTGTCCAGTGGCGCAGGCAGGCTGCTGCCCCATCTATTGATTCGACAAATACCCAGTAAGGAGTTGAGCAGCTAATGTCTTTGCAATCAGAGAGTCTGAATTTAAATACAGACTTGAGGCCTTGGGACAATTACTGAACCTTTCCTATAGTTTGAGCAACAGTGTCTCCTCCAGAATTCATGTTGAAATTTAATACCACCACAGTGGGCCTTTGGAGGAAGTGATTAGTGTCTTATGAAAGGGATGCAGGGAACTGACCGAGGCTTTTTTCCTTTCCACTTTCTACCAGGTGAGGACAGAGAGAAAGAGGATGCTACACAGGGCACAGACCTTTAGCAGACGCTGACCTACCTGCACCTTGATCATGCACTTCTCAGCCTGCAGAACTTCAGGAAATAAAGTTCTCTTCTTTAGGAATTACCCATTCACAGGTATTCTATTATAGCACTATGGATGGACTAAGACAAAAATTGATACTGGAAAGGCCAGGTGCTGTAGCTCACGCCTGTAATCCTAGCACTCTGGGAGGCCAAGGCGGGTGGATTGTCTGACTTCACAGGTTCAAGACCAGCCTGAGCCAGAGAGAGACCCACCTCTAAGAACACCCAGGCGTTGTGGTGGGCACCTGTAGTCCCAGCTACTTGGGAGGCTGAGGCAAGAGAATCGCTTGAGCCCAAGAGTTTGAGATTGCTGCAAGCTGTGACGCCATAGCACTCTACCAAGGGCGGCAAAGAGACACTGTCTTAAAAAAAAAAAAAAATCAATACCAGAGACATGGAGTGTTTAGTTTAGATACCTAAAACTGTGGAAGTGGCTTTGGAATGAGGTAATAGGTAGGGGCTGGAACAGTTTTGAAGTACATGCTAGAGAATGTAGACTTCTATAAATGGACTATTAAACATGAGTCCAGTGAGGGCTTAGAAGAGGAAAGCTGTAGAGACGGCCTCAGTCATCTTAGAAATCCTTAAGTGATCACAATCAGAATGTTGGTAGAAATACGGGAAGTAAATGCTATTCTGATGACTTCTTCCTAGCTAGAAATAAGGAATATCTTATTGAAAACTGGAAGAAAGGGCCATCCTTGTTACAAAGTGGCAATGAACTTGGCTCAATTGTGTCCATTTATGTGTGGAAGGCAGAAGGTAAGAGCAATGAACTAGGATGTTTGGCAGAAGAAATTTCTAAGTGAAGTATTCAGGGTGCTGCATGGAGTCTCCTGATTTCCCGTAGTAAAATGTGAGAAGAGAGAAATGAATTACAGATGAAATTTGTAACCAAAAGGGAAGTAGAACTTAAAGATTTGGAAAAGTCTCAGCCTGACCTAAGCCTGGCAAGTTGTGCAGAGTGAAAAGGCGGGTTCAGAGAGAATGCCAAGGGTGTGGCCATGCGACTGTTACTAAGGAGCTCATTACGGACAGAAGGAACCCAGATGCTAGTTATTCATCAAGGCAAAGGAAGAATGATGCTGAACCCATTTCAGAGGTTATGGGGTTATTACTTCTCCCAGCACAGACCCAGAGTGCCAGAACTACCACAAAAGAAGGGCCCTGGGCATCCATGGGACCTCAGGAATTCACCGTGCTGCATGACCTTGAGTCTCTGCTCCCTACATTCTGGCTCACCACCCATGGACTGCTTCATATGTGCTCAGGCTGGCCCACCTGCCCCTCTGAAAGGTACAGAAGAGAAATACCTATGCAGCACCCACGTGGTGCTGACTCTGCAGGAGCACAGAGTGCATGGCTGTAGAGTCATGGTGACCTCCACCTGGACTTCAAAGGATGCCTCAGAGAGCCTTGTGGCCCAGGCAGAGGACTGCCACAGGGGTGGGGCTACTGCCAAGGTCTCCCACTAGAGCAATGTTTAGTGGAACTGTGGGGGCAGGGTCACCCCTGAGACCTCAGAACTGTAGAGCCATCCGTGTGCAGTGTCAGCCTGGGAGAGCCACAGACACTAGACTCAAACCCAAGAGAGCTGTACTGTGGGCTGTTCCTGGCCAAGCCATGAAGAGGAAGGGGCCTCTGGGACCTTAGGAACACAGCCCCCATGCTAGTGTGTCTGGAGATGGGGCATGAAGTCAAAGATTATTCTCAAGCCTCAAGATTTCATGTTTGCCTTGCTGGAATTGGTTTAAATTGGAACCTCCTAACACTTTCTTCCTGCTGCTTCTCCCTTTTGGAATGGGAATGTCTGTTCCACCCCAGTACTTTGGAAGCATTTAACTTGTTTTATTTCATAGGTTCACAACTGGCCTCAGGATGAATTGTACCATATCTGATTTAGACAAGAACTGAATTAGTCTCTGATTTAGTCTCTGAACTTTAGACTTAAAGTTGATGCTAGAACCAATTAAGACTTTTGAGGCTGTTAGGATGAAATGAATGTGTTTTACATATGAGCAGAACATGAATTTGAGGGACCAGGGATGGAATGCTATGGTCTGAATGTCCCCCCAAATTCAGAGTTTAAAACTTAGTATTTGGCTGAGTGCAGTGGCTCACACTTGTAATCCCAGCACTCTGGGAGGCCAAGGTGAGCAGATGGTCTGAGCTCACCTGTTCAAGACCAACCTGAGCTATAGCTATAGTGAGGCCCTGCCTCTAAATCTACTATGAGCTATGATGTTATGGCACTCTACCAGGGGTGACAAAGTGAGACTCTCTCAAACAAAAAAAAAAAGTAAAAACTTAATCATTGTTGGAGTGATATTACTGCAGATGCTAGCGTGGATGTGGAGAGAAGGGAACACTTTTACACTGCTGGTGGGACTGCAAACTAATACAACCTTTTTTGGAAGGAAGTATGGAGAATTCTCAAAGAACTCAAGTTAGACCTCCCATTTGATCCTGCAATCCCATTACTGGGCATCTACCCAGAAGGAAAAAAATCCTTTTATCATAAGGACACTTGCACTAGACTGTTTATTGCAGCTCAATTTACAATTGCCAAAATGTGGAAACAGCCTAAATG
>CAUYRH010027216.1:0-14073 GCA_963574655.1 Perodicticus potto
GCCAAACAACAATGACGGCTGCAACCAAAAAATGGCTGGGCGTTGTGGCGGGTGCCTGTAGTCCCAGCTACTTGGGAGGCAGAGGCAGGAGACTCGCTTGAGCCCAGGAATTGGAGGTTGATGTGAGCTGTGATGCCACCGCACTCTATCCAGGGTGACAGCTTGAGTCTCTGTCTCAAAAAAATAAAAAACAAAACAAAACAAAAAAATGAGTGATATCCTATGAGAATACTCTACTTGTCTATTCCTCAAAAGCAATGTGGTTTTCCTCTACTCAGGCATTTTCTGTAAATGATTTTTATACCACTCATTTAAATCATATCAGCAAATATCATTTTGTAAAATACTACAAAAAAAAGAGAAATTACAAAAACCCCTTTCAAAATAAAAATAAAATATCAAATATCATATATAATATCACATATAATATCATATATTTACGGTAGGTTATTTGTTTTGTCTCCTGGTCAGCTATAATAAGGCAAATTTAAAGACTGAGAACATTATTCTAGTTTATTCAAACTGGAAAAAAGAGTAATTCTATATCTAGACTCATGTCCTATTTCAATGTTCCTTTACCAATGATAAATTAGAACATGTTCTTTAAAGGGCTCTAAAATAGTCCATTTTAAATATACAAAATGTTCAGTTTATAACTATATTATTCATAAAACTAATACATATATTCACAAAGATATTTAATCTAAAATTTTCTTACCATGTCCACACCAACAAAATATCCTAAGCTTTCTTTTCCTGGCAAAACATCACAGAATATAACTGTTCCAGATTCTATTGTTTCTCCAACCTTCAAAGAAACTCTGGAGTTAATTTCCAAAGGGGGAAGTTCAACCTGCATTGTGTCCACTGGACCTGCATAATCACTTTCCAATCCATTGTCATCGTCTTCTATGAGTTCTAGCTTGTCCAATGCAACAAACACGCCACAATCTTCATCACACTGAAAAAGCTGTTTCCCTTGATATACCCCATCAGTGAAACCTTGGCCACGACCTTCTTCCTAGTTTTTGAGAGAGAGAGAGAAAATAGATAGATATAGTAAGATGGTCCATTAAAAAAAGGATCCACTCTGGGAATTTCAGGGAAACCACTCTGGAAAATTCTAAGTATTTAATAAATAATAATAATAAATAAATAATAAGAAATATAATTATCAGTAGTTGCTGGATTTAGGATATTTAGAAAATAAGGAAGAAGGTATATCTGATGCTGAAATAACATTATCTGATAATTTCAAATCATAATTCTATAATGAGAAAGCTGGGCTGGATTATGCATTGTGATTCTAACATTAATTATAATGTCATAAAAAGAAATCTTTACTTAAAATAACAGTAATGTTAGCTTCATTTATTATGTATATGCCAGCCACCTTGCTGAATCCTGTATCAAGGCTGAGTGCAGTGGCTCACGCCTGTAACCTAACCCTTTGGGAGGCCAGTGGGGGTGGATTGCTTAAACTCAGGAGTTCAAGACTAGCCTGAGCCACTGTGAGACCCTTTCTCTACTAAAAATAGAAAAACTAGCCAGGTATTGTGGCAGGTATCTGTAGTCCCCAGCTACTAGGGAAGCTGAAGCAAGAAGATTGCTCAAGCCCAAGAGTTTGAGGTTGCTGTAAGCTATGACACCAGAGCACTCTACACAAGGTGAAAGAGTAAGACTCTATCTCAAAAAAAAAAAAATTCTTGGCTCGGTGCCTGTGGCTCAACAGGCTAAGGCGCCAGCCACGTACACCTGAGTTGGCAGGTTTGAATCCAGCCCGGGCCTGCCAAACAACAATGACGGCTGCAAGCAAAAAATGGCTGGGCGTTGTGACAGGCGCCTGTAGTCCCAGCTATTTGGGAGATGGAGGCAGGAGACTCACTTGAGCCCAGGAATTGGAGGTTGCTGTGAGCCGTGATGCCACAGCACTCTATCCAGAGTGACAGCTTGAGGCTCTGTCTCAAAAAAAAAAAAAAAAAAAAATTCTCAATGTATCAATGCTCCACAAAATTATTATAAGTTGTGTACTATTAATATCATTTTATAGAGGAGGAAGCAGATTTAGAGAAGATAAATAGTTGGTTAAATAACCTGACAAAGGGATTCAAGTCCCTAATTGTTTACAATCACTGCTTGAAAAACATTAAGTCAAGAAACAAATAACACATACAATTCTATTTGCAAGAATGTCAAAATGTAATTGACGTTCAAGTTTTTGAGAATAAATATTACGTTTGGAAATATATCACAGAGTTCCTGGGTCTCTTTCCAGTAGAAATAAATTCCAAGGTGATTTTCACAGATATTATCTAGAACAATGATAAGCAAGTTTAAATTGCTGCAACTTATTTAAAAAATTATATCTAATTTTTTATTACTCAATAGCACACATTAAGAAAAATTAAGGAACCTATAAATGATTATGTCATAAGATAATTAACAATTTCTGATGTGACTATTGACAACTGATGAGAGTTTACTTTTAACATAGGCAATGTTAAAATTTCTAAGATATAAAGTTCTGCAATAACCACGTGATCTATGTATGAGTTCCTACTATATAGTATGTAGTTTTTTTAAAGTTTCGAGCATCACCTTTATATCATTAAAAAGTAAATCCTAAAGATTATAAATATTAAAAGTCACAGAAGACTTCTAGGAAAACTTACCTTGTACTTAAAAGTGAAAAATACATATGCACATACAAATACACACACACACACACACAGCCCACTAAAATATTCATCAAACTTACCAGCAATTCTACTCCAAAGAATATTCCCGACACCGTCCTCTCTGCTAATAAGGGTCCTCTGAAGCGCACAACTCCAGGAAACTTTTCTTCCCCAGATCTCAGCTGTACTTTCACGGGGCAGCCCACATCTATTTGGAGGCCTTTACTTAGTCTGTTTCTGTTTTTAAACAGGCTGAACCTCTCCTCACAATTGGTAATTGCCAAAAGTAACTCTGTGAATTTTTCATTTATTTCTACAACATCCTTTTCATCAACAAAGAGAACCGCATGAGGTTGCTCTAGAATTTTTAATCCGATCTGATTTTTCTTGCCTTTTGTAGAAGGAATCCTCGAATGCCCCACAGAACGGTCTTGGATATACTGTCCTATACTCCCCTTTGGTACTTTAAGGAGCTTTTGCGTTTGTTTGTCTGTGACGCTGCATTCTTGAAGAAGCAAATAAAAAATCCGCTCTTCCCAGTAGGGCGAAGTAACTTTTTCTTGGCTCCATAAGCCTGAACTCATTGTGATATTAACTTCAAAATATCAATTAAAAAAAGGGGGAACTACTGATAAGTTTGTCGTAAAACAGCAAAAGACAAATTCACTGGCAGTCCCAAAGCATGTTTTTAGTAATTTGGTGTCCATGCTGTAAAAAAGACAGCAAATCAAAATGCCTGGTGAACAAGCAAAAATAAACTTCAGACTTCATTCTACATAGCCTAAAATTAAGGTTAAAAACTTCTAAAATTTCATTTGACCCATAAACACACACGCACAAAAGAAGTATTTCTAAAAATATCTAAAAGGGCTAAAAGACATATAGAATATTACTTTTATCTACTGTAACTGTACATAATTAAGAAAAATCTAATTGTAAAGTATTTTCAAAGATAATACAATAATAATTGTTTCTAAGACACTGAAATTTATAAAATCAGATTCCAGCAAAAATTTTAAAGGTTATTTTACATACATATTCTGGTATTTTCCAACTTTAAAAAGTAGCCTTCTTAGGACACTGCCTGTGGCTCAGTGGGTAGGGCGCCAGCCCCACATACCAAGGGTGGCAGGTTCAAACCCGGCCCCGGCCAAATTGCAACAACAACAAAAAAAATAGCCGGGCTTTGTGGCAGGCACCTGTAGTCTCAGCTTCTGGTGAGGCAGAGGCCAGAGAATCGCCTAAGCCCAGGAGTTGGAGGTTGCTGTGAGCTATGTGATGCCACGGCACTCTACCAAGGGTGATAAAGTGAGACTCTGTCTCTAAAAAAAAAAAAGGTAGCCTTCTTAATGCATCCTGCCTAACTTAAATGGCTAAACTGCTGTATTTGAGCAAAACACACATAAATCTTGTAACTAAAAAAGGCCATCATTTCCAACCACGTCGTTGAAGTAAAAAGTTATCCATCATATAATGCTGAACATCATTTATCAATAAAAATATCACAAAATTATATTCTGACATTAACCACACTTCATCTGATACTGTATTTTGATGGAATTAAAACATCAATGGGTAGAACATTTTACCTCTGACTCAATTTCATTTCCTTAATCCTGCACATTTTGTCCTTCAATGAGAAAATGTTAATCACATCTATCATTTCATTTCTCACAAAGACAAATACCAGATATTGTAATCTGATTAAAGACTTTTTTTTGCAATTTTTTTTTGGGCCGGGGCTGGGTTTGAATCCGCAACCTCCAACATATGGGGTCAGCACCCTATTCCTTTGAGCCACAGGCGCCGCCCGAGACATTTATAAAATTAATTTTATACCATCAAAACTTGGGACTATGTAACAAGGAGATATAAATGCATTATCAAATGGGAAGGAGATATAAATGCATTATCAAATGGGAAGTGTTTTGACATCTCAATTTTAACTAAGTATGAGGAAGGAACATAGTGAAAGATGGCTTATTTTTATGATTTCTTTTTCAGCTTCAAATTCTCATTTAAAATTTTGATAAGAACAATAATCTTTCATAATTAAGTAGCCTCATTCTCAACCCTACTTTTGATAGTTAAAAACTATGGTTTCATTAATTCAAATTGAGAATTTACGTCATTATTTTAATTAATTATGTTGCTGCAAACAATAGCTCCTATGTACTCTCTGTCACAAGAACGTGGCTATTTGGTGTCTAAATACAGTACTTATTTCATCCTTCTTTGAGACAGAGGTATCCATTTCTATTATTCTGGGCAATGGCTGCAATTGATAGCACTATCATATTTACCTATTTGATTCTTGCAATTAAAAAATAAACACTCCTAAAACTAAAGAACCAAGTTTTAAGTTTAATCATTTCATGAAACAATCTGGCAAATCTATACACAGAGTAACATCTCTTTTAGAAAGCACTGTTGGATAATGCGGCATTCCATAAGGTAAAATATTTTTAAATGTCTGTCCCTCCACAAATCAAAATGAGCCATGTGAATTACTCAAGATAAGCCAAGAGTATGGTGCCCTTTCCTACCAACATTAGTGAACTATCTCCAACATTTGGCAAGGGGAAAGACAAAAGTAGCATGAAGTGGTTCTTTCCCTCTTTTTTTCCCTCCTTTTTCTGTAATGTGTTTGTTTTAATTCCACTTGAGGGCACTGTCTACTTCAGCAGGAATGAGATCAATTTATATTTGCTACATACATAAGACACCTGTGGAAATCTCTATCTTAGCATCATATAAACAAAACCCCTTGTTAAGGGCTACCCAAGCACCTACCCAACCCCTCAATTTGGCTCTATTCCTTTAAAAAAAAAAATGAAATGTTATTTTTAACTAAAATACTTTTAAAATGTCAACACCTGCAACAAGGAAATGGTTTTATTATGTTCTGGATCCCTGAATTATCGTTATTAATATAAATGATTATGTGTGGCTCTCAATAGGTAAGGCTTTTTGTTACTTTATTAAAGACTTTCCATTGTGCTTCCTGAGTGCCTGCATCTGCTTCCTTCCTATAGATCAGTGGTTCTCAACATTCCTAATGCCATAACCCCCCGTAACCCTTTAATACAGTTCCTGTGGGCGGCGCCTGTGGCTCAGCGAGTAGGGCGCCGGCCCCATATACCGAAGGTGGCGGGTTCAAACCCGACCTCAGCTGAACTGCAAAAACAGAAAAATAGCCGGGTGTTGTGGCAGGCGCCTGTAGTCCCAACTACTCGGGAGGCTGAGGCAAGAGAATCGCCTAAACCTGGGAGTTGGAGGTTGCTGTGAGCTGTGTGATGCCACGGCACTCTCCCGAGGGCAATAAAGTGAAACTCTGTCTCTACAAAAAAAAAAAAAAAATACAGTTCCTGTGGGTCACGACCCACAGGTTGAGAACCACTGCTACAGATCAACAGTCGATAGCTTCCCCTTGCAATCAGCCATTTTCTGTGGTTTCCTGCAGTATGCACTTGACTCCTTTTACAGTTTGTTGCTTTCCGATTTACTACTTCTAATCAGTTCTGAGAGGCCAGATGGTGAAACATGTTGGGGTGTTTGAAAACAAAAACAAAGCAACAATAACAAAAATAAAGTAATTGTGAAAGAGTCTTGAGAAGTAGAGTTCACGTAGGTTTTATAGCATAGATATTAGTTTGGCAACTTCTAACAAAGTAAGGTGTTGTTTTGCTTCTCTTTAAAATGTATTTAAATTTGTTTTGCCCAAAAATTTTTGTTAAAAAAGAAAAGCAATTCTATTTTGATTAAAAATTCTTTTTAAAAATTCCTAAAACAGTACTGTTTTAGTACAAGCCCTACTAGACTGATTCACTGGCTTAACAATTCCTGTACAATTTAAAATTAAAAACCATAAGTGTTAAATATTATCAAGATAAACTATATTACTATATATATATGTAAGGCACTAGGATATTATATTTTAAATGAGTCTGATTACAAAATTGCTTTTTGAAAATCATTTAAGGGAAACAGGCCACAGTTAAAAATTTATATAACTATTTGTCTTATTAAAAAGTTGAGGGCAGGGTGGCGCCTGTGGCTCATTTGAGTAGGGCGCCGGCCCCACATACCGAAGGTGGCGGGTTCAAACCCAGCCTCGGCCAAACTGCAAAACAGAAAAATAGCCAGGTGTTGTGGCAGGCACCTGTAGTCCCAGCTACTCAGGAGGCTGAGGCAGGAGAATCGCCTAAGCCCAGGAGTTGCAGGTTGCTGTGAGCTGTGTGACACCACGGCACTCTAACGAGGGCAATAAAGTGAGACTGTCTCTACAAAAAAAAAAAAAAAAAGTTGAGGGCAATAAAGAGTAGTTTCCAAGTATCATATTTTAAAGTGAGCACAAGGAATGGTGACTTTTTTTCCTAACTTACATTAGCACAAGTGAGAATGAGCTTAGACTCAATAACAGGCTGGGTCGTGTTAGACAACCAGAACAGCTAAAGCAAAAGTTATAAAATATTTAAAAAGCATTGTCAAAAATAAAAAGGATGTGTCCTTTCTCTTTTAGAAAGAATGTATTAAGATGGGCGGCGCCTGTGGCTCATCGAGTAGGGCGCTGGCCCATATACCAAAGGTGGCAGGTTCAGTCCTGCCTCGGCCGAACTGCAAAACAGAAAAATACCCGGGCATTGTGGCGGGCGCCTGTAGTCCCAGCTACGCGGGAGGCTGAGGCAAGAGAATCACCTAAGCCCAGGAGTCGGAGGTTGTTGTAAGCTGTGTGATACCACGGCACTCTACCGAGGGCAATAAAGTGAAACTCTGTCTCTACAAAAAAAAAAAAAAATTATCACCTTCCAGGCTTCACTCTGCCCTAAGTGCCCCATACATAATCTGTCAGCTTCTCTACTGATAGAGCTCCCTGGGAGGAGCTCCCTGGGAGGAGAACTCCATAACGATGTTGTGATCAAGAAAAATGATTCTTCTCCCAAAAAAGTGCTTGTTTTGATCTCCTAGACTTGGCGCATTGGATAATGGGTAAGTTTTGTCAATATCAAGCTGGTTGGCAGAAAACATACTTTACATTTCCACAGAATTTAACAGGTATATGTGTTTTTTTGGGGGGGGGAGACAGAGTCTTACTCTGTCACCCTAGTACAGGGCTGTGTCACCATCATAGCTCACAGCAACCTCAATTTCTTGGGCTCAAGTTATCCTCTTGCCTCAGCTTCCCAAGAAGCTGAGATTATAGGTGCCTGTCACAATGCTCAGCTAGTTTTTCTATTCTTAGTGGAGACAAGGTCTCACTCTTGCTCAGGCTGGTCTCAAACTCCTGAGTTCAAAGGATCCACCCACCTTGGCCTCCCAGAGTACTAGAATTATAGACACGAGCCACCACACCTGGCCAGGGATGTGTACTTTTACTGCATTCCTGATACCACTTTGTTTCAGCTCGCTCTTCTTCCCCTTGACACATCACATAGATCACAAATCCACAGGTCATTCATGGTTAAACAGATCCAAGTCAAGCTAACCAGGATCTTCATGGCTGACCCTCACCCTCCAACTACCACCACCCCCAATCCCAAATCACAGAAATCTTCATTTTCCCATAATCCTCCCTGCTAGCTGGCATTTCCTTCTTGAATTCCTCCTCTCCATCCTCTGCTGCCACTTTCCAGGACCATAATTCTTTTACTTCACATTTAAATTATATTAGCTTGATGTATTTTTTTTTATTATTTTTTTAAATACATGTATTTTATTATTCTTCATTACATTATTTCCCACTCCCCCTCAGTGGTAAGACAGAATTTATTTACAGAAAAGAATACGGAAAACACTAAAGCTCCTGGTAGAGGGAGAGAATTCAAGGGGGGAGAGAGAAGCTCTCTCCGTTCCTCTCCCGGTCTTTCCCCGTCTCCTCCTTTAGGCCTTCAGTCTCAGGGTATATATAGGTGTATGGGTTCCTTAGCCAGGAAACGAATGAATACAGTCCCTTCTGTCGGGGGCAAAGTGAATGAATGTATCAACGAATGAACACAGTCCATTCATAGAAATGAGGCCTAGGAAATTCACAAGAAATTGACCTAGGCATAGGAAATGTGGGTTCCACATTTAGTCCTAAGTGTAAAGTGAAGGAGACACCAAGGCACAGGTGTCTCCTCAGCAGTTGTCCAGCCTTAGCTTGGTGTATTTTATGAATTATTTTCCAATATCAAAAATCCCACTAGATGGCTTGGTGCCTGTGGTTCAAATGGCTAAGGCACCAGCCACATACACCTGAGCTGGTGGGTTCGAATCCAGCATGGGCCCGCCAAACAAGAATGACAACTATAACCAAAGAATAGCTGGGCATTGTGGCGGGTGCCTGTAGTCCCAGCTACTTGGGAGGCGGAGGCAGGAGAATCGCTTAAGCTCAGGAGTTTAAGGTTGCTGTGAGCTGTGATGCCATAGCACTCTACCCAGGGCGACAGCTATCCTCAAGTCTCACAAAAAATATATTAAAAAGTCCTATTAGGAGCGTGGCTGGATATAAAATATTCAATTACATTTAAATACAGACAATGATGTCGCTGACATCAAGTTGTGAAGAAATTAAGTTTAGGGACTATTTCACTATTCTTAATGGAGCATAGCCAATAGTAAGATGAAAATTAACATACCCTGATGCCTCACATATTGATCTTTCTGCCTAAGTATAACTTAGACATGGAAGCAGAGGATATACCAATAGTTTTATATATATATAAAATTTTTTTTTTTTGGCTGGGGCTGTGTTTGAACCCACCACCTCCAGCATACATGGACCTTTAAAATTGATTATTTATAATCATGGGTATTTTCTTTATAATTCAAAACCAGGCATTGTAATGTAGTATTTTCAGACCATCAACTTAATTAATGCTTAAGGGAGTAATATTTACTATTTTGAGAGCTAATAGAAGTACATTTTCCTAATTCAAATAGAGAGGTATAAGAAGAGGTCAATTTAGAATCTGTCCATAAAATTAAAATAACTTGTTATTTATTGCAGCCCTTCCATCCCTACGCACAGTAGAAACTCATAATCTCTTTTAGACGAAACCTAAGGGGATCTGGTGATAGCTTCCCAAAAATCCACACAAATGCCCAGTTTTGAATATTATTTCAGGGAGTACACAGAAGGCCTGCCTGCAAAGCACACACAGAAAGTTTCCTCCTCCCAGCACAGGGGTCCCTGCAGATCAGGATGGGACTATCTGTTCCACAGGCTTAAACTCAAGATTACCTGCCATTAGAAGAACCAAGAAAACCCAGGCACAGGAACAGTAGTTCACGCCTGTAATCTTAGCAATCTGGGAGCCTGAGACGGGAGGATCCCTTGAGTTCAGGAGTTTGAGACCAGCCTGACCAAGACAGAGACCCTGTCTCTACTAAAAATATAAAAAATTAGAAAAGCATCACAGTGGGCACCTATAGTTCCAGCTACTGAGGAGACCGAGGCAGGAGGATCACTTAAATCCAGTAGTTAGAGGTTGCTGTGAGGTAGGCTGAAACCATGGCACTCAAGCCTGGGCAACAAAGTGAAACTCTGTCTCAAAAAATCAGAAAAAAAAAAAAAATTTCACACATACACATTCACATACACCTAAAAGTATGAGGTAAATTAATCCTACATAAGAATGATTCTTCCAATCAACATTTTTAAAATGTCCATACAAAGCAATATACAATTTTAATGCAATTCCTATTAAAGCTCCATTATCATATTTTAAAGACCTCAAAAAAAAATTCTTCATTTTATATGAAATCAGAAAAAATCTTGAATAGCCAAGACATTACTCAGAAATAAAAACAAAGCAGGAAGAATCACGCTACCAGACCTGAGACTGTACTATAAATCAATAGTGATCAAAACAGCATGGTATTGGCACAAAAACAGAGAGATAGATGTATGGAACAGAATAGAGAACCAAGAGATGAACCCAGCTACTTACCGCTATTGGATCTTTGACAAGCCAATTAAAAACATTCAGTGGGGAAAAGATTCCCTATTTAACAAATGGTGCTGGGTGAACTGGCTGGCGACCTGCAGAAGACTGAAACTGGACCCACACCTTTCACCATTAACTAAGATAGACTCTCAATGGATCAAAGATTTAAACTGAAGACATGAAAAGCATTTGCCGTTTTGCTACTCTCAGAATTAGACTGAGTCCAAGTGGAACACTCCCCAGTGGCCATTGAGTACCTGAGGCAGGCAGGCCTTAGCTCCCCAAGCTGGCTGGTAGCAGAGGGTAGTTGCTGGGCCATGGGGCCATCAATCTTCCCTGGACTCTGACAGGTGCTAAGCCCTGGCACATCTGGCTTTTGGAGGGAGCAGAACCACAGTCCTGTGGGGTCAACAGTTACTGGGCATGAAAAAGGAGCAAGGTGGAGAAAGAGACTCAGCCCCCAGTTCCAACTCTGATTCCACAGAACATTGGAGTGAGCCAAATCTGAGCAGCCAGTAGACCTCTGCCATCTAGTTGCTGGAGACCTTTCAAACTCTCTCACTTGAGAGTTTATACTGACAGGGTCAGTTGGTTTGGAACTCTTAACCTGGGCCAATCACCCAAGGATCCTTTTGGGTGGTAACCTGCTTGTATAGTAACTGGAAAGGTTGATTTTCCTCTTCCAGTTGTTGTACATGGGGGGTGGGGTGTCTTAGTTACTCGTATTTCTCCATAGTTAAGACTTCACCAGTCACTGATCCGCTAGGATCAGACAAAAAGCAGCTGAATACGAGACAGAGCCACCTAACCCCACCACACCAAGTAGGTTTCTTCAGCCTCAGATTGTAATTCTGTGCAGGTCTTATGCAAAGCTATTGGGGAAATAGCTGCAGTAATCAGTCCCAGATCCTTGACAAAGGGCTGGTTAACCACAACTCAAGAAGCTACTAATCCAAAATCACCTTACCTGCCCACCTAGCCAATGGTGAAAAACAATCATGAGGTGC
This sequence comes from Perodicticus potto, assembly GCA_963574655.1. Lineage (NCBI taxonomy): Eukaryota > Metazoa > Chordata > Mammalia > Primates > Lorisidae > Perodicticus > Perodicticus potto. The sequence goes on from CAUYRH010027216.1 coordinate 11,614, forward strand.
AATCAACCGAAAAACTCTGACAACATGAATAATCAGAGCAGATCAACTTCCCCAGGGAACAATAAGGCAGATGCAGAACAAGATCCCATTCATAAACAAATGGCTGAGATGTCAGAAATCCAGTTCAGAATTTGGATAGCAAATAATATCAACAGAATGTAGGAAAATATGGAATTAAAATTTCAAGTAGTATTTCAAAAGATGTCTCAAGAATTCAATGAATTCAAAGACAAAATGACCAAAGATACTGACACATTGAGGCAAGAATTTGCAGCCCTCAAAGACCTGAAAAATACAATAGAATCCCTCAGTAACAAAGTGGAGCAGGCAGAACAAATGATCTCTGACAATGAAGGCAAAGATTTTGAACACTCCCAAATGCTCAAAGAAGAAAAGAAGTGGAGAACAAAAATGGATCATTCTAAGAAAGTGCAGGGAAAACTCTTGAAAGAATTGGCCTAAGCAAATACCTTATGAAGAGGACCCCCCCCACCAGGCAATTGAAGCAGTATTAAAAATACACTACTGGAACCTGATGAAACTAAAAGGCTTATGCACAGCCAAGAACACAGTAAGTGTAGCAAGCAGACAGCCCTCAGAATGGGAGAAAATATTTACAGGTTATGCCTCTGACAAAGGTTTGATAACCAGAATCCACAGAGAACTCAAATGTATTAGCAAGAAAAGAACAAGTGATCCAATCTCAGGATGGGCGAAGGACTTGAAGAGAAACTTCTCTAAAGAAGACAGTGCATGTCCTTAAGACACAGGAAAAATGCTCGCTATCCTTAATTATCAGAGAAATGCAAATCAAAACTACCTTGAGATATCATCTAACTCCAGTAAGATTAGCTCACATAACAAAATCCCAAAACCAGAGATGTTGGCGTGGATGTGGAGAAAAGGGAACATTTCTACATTGCTGGTGGGAATGCAACCTAATACGTTCCTTTTGGAAAGACGTTTGGAGAATGCTCAGAGATCTAAAAATAGAACTGCCATTTGACCCCATAATTCCTTTACTAGGTATATACCCAGAAGACCAAAAATCACATTATAACAAAGATATCTGTACCAGAATATTTATTTCAGCCCAATTCATAATTGCTAAGTCATGGAAGAAACACAAGTGCCCATTGATCCACGAATGGATTAATAAATTGTGGTACATGTATACCATGGAATATTATGCAGCCTTAAAGAAAGATGGATACTTTACCTCTTTCATGTTTATATGGATGGAGCTAGAACACATTCTTCTTAGGAAAGTATCTCAAGAATGGAAGAAAAAGTATCCAATGTACTCAGCCCTACTATGAAGCTAAAGTAAAGGTTTCATATGAAGGCTATAACTCAACTATAGCACAAGAATATGTGGAAAGGGACAAGGGAGGGGAGGGAAGGGGGAGGCTTGGTGGACAGAAGGTAAATGGTGGGATCACACTTATGGTGCAACTTAGAAGTGTACAAGCGAAACTTGCTAAATGCAGAATGCAAATGTTTTCATACAATAACCAAGAAAATCCCATGAAGGTTATGTCGATAAGTTGGAAGAAAATATTTCAGATTGTATATGAAGCCAGCACATTGTACCCCCATTATTGTACTAATGCTCACAGCTATTATTTAATAAAAAATTTAAAAAAATTAAAAAAATGGATCATTGTCTCAGAGAGCTCTGGGATAATTCTAAGAGATCTAATATTTGCCTTCTAGGAATACCTGAAGGTGATGAGTTTGCTGCGAAGAATACAGATGTTTTACTTGATGAAATAATCAAAGAAAATTTTCCATATATGCCAAGAGATCCTGAATTTCAGAGAGCAGACAGTTTCAGAACACCAGCATGACTCAACCCAAATAAAAATTCTCATAGACACATTATAATTAACTTCACCAAGGTTAATATGAAGGAGAAAATTCTGCAAGCTGTAAGACATAAAAAAACCATAACCTACAAGGGGAAGAACATTAGAATTACTGCAGATCTCTCTGCTGAAAACTTTCAAGTTAGAAGAGGGTGATCATTGACCTTAATCACCTTAAACAAAATTACTTTCAACCCAGGATCATGTATCCAGCTGAACTGAGTTTCATATATGACAGAGAAATTAAATATTTTAATGACATTCACATTTTGAAGAAATTTTCCATAACAAAACCAGCTCTCCAGGATATTCTCAGACCTATCCTCCATAATGAACAACACAATCTTCCACCACCAAAGTAAACTCACTCAGAAACTATTGATCAAATTCCAATTTCCATAGTGGCAAAAGTATTAAAAATGCCCACTGGACATACAAAAAACTCGATACCCAGAACTCTGTCAGGCTTATCAGTACACTCAATTAATGTGAATAGTTTAAATTGCCCTATAAACAAGCACAGGTTGGCTGACTGGATAAAAAAACTCAGGCCAGACATCCGTTGAATTCAAGAGTCTCACCTTACCTTAAA
>CAUYRH010027219.1:0-28881 GCA_963574655.1 Perodicticus potto
AGACAGAGCCTCAAGCTGTCACCCTGGATAGAGTGCCGTGGCATCACAGCTCACAGCAACCTCCAATTCCTGGGCTCAAGCGAGTCTCCTGCCTCTGTCTCCCAAGTAGCTGGGACTACAGGCACCCGCCACAACGCCCGGCCATTTTTTTTTTTTTTTTTGGTTGCAGCCGTCATTGTTGTTTAGAGGGCCCAGGCTGGATTCAAACCCGCCAGCTCAGGTGTACTTGGCTGGTGCCTTAGACCGTTGAGCCACAGGCTCCGAGCCGAGAATTAGCAATTTTACTCTCCAAGCTTCTCTACAATTTTTTCAATTCACCTGGCTATAGTTTAATGAGATAAACTGATTTTATAAATATCCCCCTTTTTTCAAGACAAATTATATCTGTCACACTTTCTGTACATTGCTTAATAAACTCACATTAGCAAATAGTTTTGATTTTTTTTTTGCTATTAAATATGATACTATATAATTAGCTCCTACAATGGAATCCATCTGACTTGTAACTTTTTCAAAAAATTTCTCTTTTCTTATCCCCGTGGAAAGATTTTTTTCAGTTCTGCTATTTTTTCCTTATGAACCAATCTTTCACACCCATTGGATATGGTAGCACATTTATTCATATAATGCCTATTCAAATTATAGACTTTTAAAATTTGCACAACTTCCCTACAAATTAAATGGAGTGCCTTACTATTTGCCTTGACAAAAAAGTAGTTATCTGTCCAATTTTCATTGAACAATCTTCCTTCATTTGTAATTTTTCTTTTTGAGGGCTCCATTTTCCTTTAAGACAATGTAGAAGTGATGCTGGAATTAAAAAATTATAATAGATGATGGACTATATTTACATTTTTCATAAAAATTACTTGACAGGGGCCTTGAGAGGGTGGCTCATGGCTGTAATCCTAACACTCTGGGAAGCTGAGACAGATGGATTGCTTCAACTCAGGAGATCGAGACCAGCCTGAGCAAGAGCTAGACACCCCACCCTCCACCCCCTCAGTCCCACACCTCCATCTCTACTAAAAATAGAAAAACTAGCTGGACATTGTGGCCAGGTACATGTAGTTGCAGCTACTCAGGAGGCTGAGACAAGAGCATTGCTCAAGCCCAAGAGTTTGAGGTTGCTGTGAGTTATAAGTGAGCTATGATGATGCATGAGCCCTCTACCCAGGGCAACAGAGTGAGACTCTGTCTCAAAATAAAAAAATTAAAAAAAAAACTAATTGACAGGAAAATAGAAAGCAAGATTCTGGTCCTTCTACAACTTGACTGCCGATGCAGAGCAAGGCAGAGGGTCACATGTAAAGCACAGTAAGTGATGTGTGAGGTGCCAGTGAGGTGCATAAGTGCCCTTAATAATCAAATAAGGATGTTTACCTGATTTCTAAATATCTAACATTGTAGTGGTAGGTTTAAATATTATTGATAAACACTGTTTCACTAAGTCGCCAGGAGCACATGTAACATCTGATGGCATCAGTTCAACTGTCGGCACTTGGAAGATAACACTGGAAACCACACGCCACACGTGCGTACAAATAACAAGAGTGTGTGTGTATTTACTCTGTGTGCATCATGACACTACACTGTCAGCTATAAAGTTCATACTCAGGAACTGTGCAAGTGAGCTCTATGAAAAAAATCACATAAAGATCTCATAATGTGTTAAGTAGATTTATGATTTTTGTGTTGGGCCATATTCATAGCTATTCTGGGCCACATGCAGCCCTATGGGCTGCAGGTTGGACCCTCTTTTTGTAAAGAAAAATAAAAGTCTCAGAATCTCCCTTGCTCTCCAAATCCTTATGCAAAAGGGAAGGGCAAGGCTAGAGGCTGAGTCATGCAATAATTCCTACAGCTGTTACTGAAGTTGTGCATTAGCCATATCCCCAGAAAGGCAAAAGGCCTTGGACCTCTACAAGGACTGCCTCTATCAATCATTCATAAGGAAATTCTTTGCTGGCTTTTCATAAATAAGGATGTGCAAATTGTAACTTTAGGTTTGTAAGCTAAGTCTAGTTACTAAAACTAAATTATGTTGGATTCCACACTAATAATGTTCATTACAAGTTAATCTTCCCTGGGGCAGGACAGAGATAAGACTAGATCAATCATTCCTTACCAACCCAAGGATCTCTACATAAGTGACTCTTTCTTTACTCCCTTTTTCCTCTTCAAACATTCATCTTATCTTTTGTAAAAGGTAGATTTCCTGAGCACCAATTAATGTCTCACAGGAATGTATCCATTTGCCTAGCTTCCCACACTCTCTCCTTCTTTCTGTGTGGGCTCTCCTCTAAATACCAAGTTCTCCAATCCCTCTTCAGAGAGGACAAGTCACAGACGTTTCTGTGATTTGTGCTTTACCAGACATGTCCCCAAACTTTGGTATAAGAAACCTCCATTGGTTGATATCTTTGCCTCAGTTACTTACTCTGTATTATTGTTTAATGCCAGAAATGGGAGAAAAGAAATATGAAGAATTTTTAAAAAGATGAAATTAATATATTTAAAGTGATGGTCATCTACAAAACAAATTTCCGTTTATAAAATCACACCACTGTAGTGAAATAGAATTGTAAAGCATTACAGTCTCTCTGCAATATTCATTTGATTTCTACACATCTTACTAGTATACTTTACTTATTTTTTGTTTGTAAATTGGGGCATCACAACTCTGTTAAAAGGAAGTAATATTTGTTTTGAGAGGCCTAAGATCAAGTTAGAGATATTAAGTTCAAGATTACTCAACAGCTGAGATTGTGTGAAGCATCTATAAAAAGATCTCACTCTTATTACCTGGGAAGGCAACGAAAGAGGAGAAGAAATTAAAAGATATCAAGATGTCAGATGGTAAGGCAGCCAATGGGTTTGTTCCCATCTATATTATCTATATCCTTTAAAGTTCAAAGATGCCACAACTGTGCTATTTTCTATTTAACCAACTGTAAGCAAGAGAGCTAGCTATTTTATCTAATTTTAGTGGTTAATCTCTAAGGGTATTCTCTTCCCCTAACACCCACCCCAAAATAAGAATATGCCCTAAAGAAATAGGTGAAAGGAAATAATCCTATGTGAACATAAGGAGCATTTTAAAGAAAGCTCACAAGAATTTCCTTAATCTTTTATACACTGACACATCCAAGTTTACTTACCAGATGATTTTCTTAAGAATTAGTCTTCTAGATGTTTCTTTGACTAACCAGAATTCTGTTTTCTTTAGTAATGTTGTATTTTTCTTATGTAAGTAATTTTGAATTGTCATTGTTATTTGATATTAACCCTTAATCAATGGCATTATTATATAAGGTGAGCCTATCATCTGGTTTATTATCCGGCATTATAGATCAATACTTTGCATTTTGGAGGCTCTAAGTGAGTTATAGTGTCTTGTATCACAAGAAATTGCAAGCAAAGGAAAATCCTCCCATTTTTACCCTTGCTACAGAATCCAGTATGAGAAGGGACAAAGAAAGGGGCTTCAAGGGGGGTGGGAGGAAAGCCTGGCAAGCTGAATACGGAAGTCTGGAGGGCCCATACAAACATTATGGAACACTGTGATTTCAATGTGCACTCAGCATTTTTCAATAAAGAAAGGAAAACAATGTGGGTGTTGGGTAACCTAGGTAATCAATGACCAGTAGAAAAGGACAAAGGTCCCTAGAGATGCAGAGAGCCCAATGAAAGAGTTACAAACAATTTCAAATGGAAACTGCTTTTGTGCCTCCATCTCTCTCTTCTCACTCCTGCAAAGGCCTCACTTGGAACTCTCTTCAAGAGAGCTTTAAATTTTCTCTTTGCTCTGAAATAAAATTTCCCTTTGTTATACTAAAGCCTGTGCAAAGTTATTCTTGATTTCTATTCATGCTGCCTGTACTGTTCCAGTTATAGTTTTGGTTTCTACACACTTTTGCTATGATTGCTCCGTGATTCAGTTGAACCTTCTAGTTTCCTAGAGTAATCGAACCAGGCCAACTGGCACTGGGCCACTGGGACCCCTGGCCCCCAATGCAGCCCTTTTTTTTTTCCTCATAAAAGGGGACATTTCCAACATCGCCAGGTTACACTGGGTGACAAGCATAGGCTTGTGGGGAAGAAGGAAAAACTACTCCTTTACCCCTAGAAGGTGTGCTGAAAAATCAACTCACAATAAAGCAGATTAATAAAAGAAAGAAATTTATTTACCATTTATATGGGGAGAACCACAAAATGATTATCCATTATTCCAGTGGAATTCAGAATTTTCTATACCCTCATTTTAGAGTGGAGGGGGAAATGAGGAATATAGAAAATTCTGTTGAGGGTCAAAATAAATACCTGGGATAATGAATAGATGGGAGAAAGAGATTGACTTATAAATAACACAAGAGACAGGTATTATTTTAAAATGATTGGGCCAGGTCTTGTTGCATTCTTGGCCTTCCTCCTTGTTATGGATATTGAAGTAACAGTGAGGGGAAGGAAAGGAAATCGTTTTCTTAGGTAGATTGGGATCTCGGCCAGATAAAGGATTTCAAAGATTGGGGGAGAGCTTATGGGGGTGGGCGACAGAATGACCTTGAGGCTTTTTCAGTGAACATAGTATGTCAAAATGCCGTATTTTGGGGCAAATACTTTCCGTTAGATCTTGAACACTTGTTTTCACTTACAGATCAAATTCATTCCTTTGAATTAGACAAGAAGATGGCTAGAAAGGCATCTACAGATTCTCTTTTTCCTTTGTCTTCTAACACCCAAGTACCTGGTACCAAACTATTCCCAACTCTGAAAACTTACATTAACTTTTTTTCTGAAAAATTAGTTTTAATGAGACAGAGCCTAATTAGTGATCATTTTTGTTGGAAATGGAAGTATTATATTCTAATATGAAGTGATTGATGACAGTACAATCAAATGTTCTTCATATTTTCAATTAAAGATTGAATCCTTTCTATGAATAAAACCCTTTTCAAGAAATGAGTAATTGTTTATGTGTAAAAATAAAATTAAAACCTCAAGACCACCTCCCCCTCCAAGTCCTTGTGCAAAAAGAAAGATAAAGGCCTCAGGCACCTGTAAGGAACTGGCCCAGGAGATCCTACATTAAGGAAGTTCCTTGCTGACCTCCCATAAGCAAGGGCATGCAAACTGTACCTATGTCTACCACCTAAAATGAGAGTCTGTTCAGTTTCACACTGATAATGAATTACAAGTTTATCTTTATAGGTAACAGAACAGTAGAAAGGACAGAATTGGACCTTCTACTTACCCAGGGACATCTACACAAGTGATGCTTTTTTTCTCTTCTTCGTCTTTTTCTTTCTTTCTTTTTTTTTTTTTTTGACAGAGCCTCAAGCTCTGGGTAGAGTGCAGTGGTGTCACAGATCACAGCAGCCTCCAACTCTTGGTCTTAAGCAGTTCTCTTGCCTCAGCCTCCCAAGTAGGTGGGACCACAGGCGTCCGCCACAAGGCCCCGCTTTTCTTTGGTTGCAGTTGTCATTGTTGTTTAGCAGCCCTGGGCCCCGCTCAAACCCGCCAGCCTCGGTGCATGTGCCCTATTCCCTGGGCTACGGGCACCAAGCCCTTCCCCCCCCCCTTCTACCATCCCCTTATCGTAGGTAAAAGTTAGATTTCCTGAGCCTCTCAAGAAAGTAACCATTTCCACACGCACACACACACCCTTTCCTTTCTCCCAGTATGCCTTTAAATGATGAAGCTTCCGAATTCCCCTTCAGAAAAACAAACATAGGTTTGTCTGTGTTTCATGTTTTTCCCACCAGCCGAGATACACCTCTATTGATTGAGTTTTTTTTTTTGCCTCGGTCACTTGTTTGGGTCAATGTATGTATCCATTAAAGTAGCCAAAAACTTGTGCTAAACATTCTCCATATACTGAATTTACTATCCAGCGCAAAGTAGGATGGGCGTTTCTTGACCCTTTTATGAATGGATGGAGGTGAGGCTGATGATTAACGAAGCTTGAAGTGGCTCCCCTGTATCTTCAGAGATGCTGAATGCAAAATGGGTATGGCTGTAAACATCAGAAGTCTTCCGAGAGAAGCAGCAAAGACAAGGCCGTTTGGTCTCCTCCCCCTTTTATACTCACCAACTACGTTTTATACCCACCCTCAGTCAGTGCTGTTTAGACGGCCGCCTGTTCTTGTGAACGCACCCTGGATGCCCACTGAGTGTCTGCACGCTTCCACAGTTGCCTGATAATCAAAAGGATAAATGGCCATAAAACAGTGAATGCAGCAGTTGCTTAAAAAATTCAGAAGAGTAAAAGCAAGGAAGCCAAATTTGGCTTTGCATTTTATTCACACAGAGTCTTTAGACAGGATTCTACACAACAAAGCCCTCCCGGGAAGACAGCACCTTTCCCACCCAGCGCTGCTTATCTTCTACGAGCCATTAGCGCCCCCTTTCCGCTCAGTGCCGCTGTTGTTCTCCTCAGCCCTCCTCCCCCAAAAGAAAAGTGACGCGGAATCATTAAAGGAAATACAAGGGAAGTAAAGCAGGAGTTGAGAATGTCAGCACCGTGAAGAAGTGAGCAAACCAAGTATTCTGGCTCCTTTACAACTGGTCAACATTTTCATCTTAATGTGGAAATGCACCATGATAATAGGACAGTTTTGTGGACATTTTTTATCTGTGTTTGTTCATTGGGTCATATCTAATTTTATTTTTAGCCAAAAATCTGGCATTTTAATCTGGATCTAGTCCATAATAAAAACGACAATTAGGTACTTTTAAGGTTTAAAGGTGTCCAACCTTTTTTCTTTTCTGTTGTACACTGAAAGAATAAGTTGTCTTGGGACAAACATTGAATACATGAACACTGATGAAAGGTGATGAGCAAAAAAAAAAAAAGTTTATTCGTACTTTTCACAATATTCAACACCACAGATAAGCAAAACAGTCTTCAGGTAATCTCCATGTGGCCCGTGGGCAACAGGTTGGACACCCCTGGAATAACTAAGACTTATCAAATATATATGCCTGAGGGAAAAAAGTAAAGAACTCATATGGTGAAAAGTAATAAATTTAGTACCTATAATCACATCACCATCTTTTGCCTCAAAATAGGAGCTGTATAACTTTGGGAAAATACAATATACAGTAATAATCTCTTACACACCACGTAATCCAATTACTACCACTTATTCTGCATTAATGAGGGTTTTTTCCTTCTTATCCCATCAACAAATATAAGAATGTTTCTATGTACACTTAATTGTGGAAATAGAACATAACTCTGTTTTAGAACCAAACATGGGTATATCTGTACATATATGAATTTGTGGGTATAAGAATTCATGCATTTTCTGTTTTCTTTTTTAAAAAATATTATGCTAAAGAATAATTTTGGTAGGGACAGAGTCTTGCTATGTCGCTGAGGCTGGTCCTAAACACCTGGCCTCAAAAGCAACCCTCTACACCTCAGCCTTCTTCAAAGGCATGAGCCACAGTACCCTTCCAGTTCTCTTTTCTTTAGATGTCATAAGGATGTCTGCAAAGGATGTCTACTATTTCATTTTGTAGAAGAAAAATTGAAGTTCAGAAAGAAAATGTGACTTTCTCTTTGGTTTTAAAAATGTATTCTCGTGGAGTCTTCATGTCCTATTTGCTGAACTACCCTGACTTTTAGAATACCATAATATTAGTTGGTTAGATGATTGCTAGAAAATAATAACAGGCTATTCATGACCATTTTTATTACAGATTAATCAAGGAAAATTAGGAAGTAATAACTATTTAAAGTTTTTAGTTGGTTCTAGAAAACACACATTACAATTAGAGGAAGCAGTTGTTTGGTTCATTGGAATTTATTCCTCAATATGTTTTTCAAAATGCCAGCATGGGGTGCAATATGGGTAATGCAATTTTCTGAAAAAAATCAAACTTTCAGACAGCTTTATGCTTTTTGTAACTGTTCAGATTAAGTAACTATTAATGTTTATTTTCAATGTGCAAAGGAGAAAATCCTTGCACCTCTAAAGTTTCACTGAAATAACACTGACATGAGGCAGATTGATTAATAAGAGAAAAAACATAAGTATATATTTAACCTGTATACACAGGAGTCTTCGGAATGGAGACCCAACCCCCCAGTGAGGTACAGAAGAGATATGGACTTGGATCCTGGCAAACAGGTTAGGGAGAGTAAGAGAAAAGGAATTATGTTGAGGAGTCATAAAGGATTACTAGGAAGAGTAAATGGATGGGAACAGAGATTAACTGATAAATAGTTTTCTTTGGAATTTGAATGAGTCTGAGAGATTATCTTGGTCTGCTCAGGTGTGACCACATTCATGGTCCTAGAGGAAGGGGAAGAAAAAAAGCAACTATTTTCCTTGGTGGGTTTGGATAAAAGAACTTCAACGTCTTTGGCAGGTCTAAGAGACATTGAGGCTACTTCAGTTCAGCATGTCAAAGAGCCATATTTGGGGGATATCAGTTTCTAAACCCCTGCAAAAGGAAAAAGGGTGGAACTAGAAATCCAAGCTTTGATACTTAGCAAGTCACTGCTTAGGGTGTTACTATCTTCAAATGAATCTAAATTCTACATTTATCTTTCTCTGCTGAATTTAGGTTACTTGCTCTCAAGAGCATCGAGGCTTTTGCATGACTCGTGTGCCCTCTAGTGGTAACAGGTGGGAAACTCCACCTAGAAAAATAGCCCTTCTGAGAGAATAATTGAGTGAAGTTCACCTGAGAGACTCTGCTTAATAAAATATGTCTTTTAAAGAATTAAACTATCAGAAATTATGTTTGGTGATTTTAATTATTTGTTTACTGTCTGTTATTATCACATGGATTACCTCTAGGAAGATGACGGAGTCCTTCTGGATGTTATATGTTGAAATTAATAGGGGATAGATAATTCCTATTCTGTTTTAGGTCTGCTAGTCATCACTGCTCACTCACACCCTTGACAGAGCTGTAATTTCATACCTCAGACTGGGATCAAACTGGTAAAGATCAAATTTCTGTTTCTGTTTCTTACTACCTGAATGACTTCTGGTAAGATCACCTACTCCCTCTTGGCCTTCTGTATAAAGGAGTTAAAGATAGAAAACCATATCTTAGGCACTTACAAAAATGCCCAATACATATTAACTACTTAATAAATGTTAGGCATTATTAATTATTATGAAACAAGTCAGAAGAACACGGAACACTTTTATATTTACCCAGTTCTTCAGTCAAGCCAAGGTAAGAGGCTAAAGCTATTTCACTAATGCCATCGGTCTGTCATTAGCAATGGTTGGCTGCTCTCAGAACAGGCAGAGCTTACAGCCTCTTACAGCAATTTCAAAGGGTCAGCATGGGCTGCTGAGGACCATTACCATCCATCTTTCAGAAGTGGATATGGAGGCCGTGTTGGCAAATGGAATGTCTGTCTCAGTGAAGATGGGCCCAAAACATAAAACATCTCTTTCAATTTTTTCATACATATTGATCCATTCTTGAATTGTTCACTAAACTGTTTTTGTGCTTTATGCTGGTCTTTCTTCAGCCTGTCCACTGCTCATTAGCTTGGACAGTAAACAAGGGAGAGTGATATTGAATACATTCTAGACCAGGCACAGTGGCTCAGGCTGGCAAACCCAGCACTTTGAAAGGTCAGGATGGGAGGATTTCTTGGGCCCAGGAGCTTGGGATCAGTTTGGGCCATATAGCAAGACCCTGAAACTCTGTTTCACCTTTTGAATTTTCCACCTATTTTCCACAAGAAGGGGTGTTTTATAGCAAGTAGTCTCTGACAATGGATACTTTCCTGCTCTGTTTTAAAAATGTGACAAAAAAAGAGTCCAATTAAGTCTTTTCTCAATATTGCTCTGTACTCAAAAAAAACAGCCTAGAAAAAGTATATTGGTGTATTCTCTTTAACCAAATGTTAGGGTTTCGTTAATGTTCTAGTTACTGTGCTAGACATTTTACATGCATGACCTCAGTCCTCACATTACTCTTAGGATAAGGGGAAAAATATCATCTTGATATTATAGATAAGTTAACTAGGGTATAACTAGTAAGTGGCCAAGCTAAGATTCAGATTCAGATTTCTCTGAAGCCTCTCACAAGGATATAGAAACAGAGGAGCTAAGTGCCATCACTCTGCTTGGAAGCAAACTCCTACCTCTGGGTTCTGTGCAAGTGACTAAGAGACCAGTAATCACACAGACAGACACAGAGCCATATACACACTCACACTCACACATACACACATTTGCACTGAAAACTCCAGCTATCTGAAAACTCTTCATTTCTGATGGGATATTCTTATAAAATGGTGATGAACACCAGCAGTGCTATGCATGGAACATTCTTTTGTCTAAAAAGAAGTTCTTAAAAATATATCGAAAGGAGGAAAAGAAGTCGTTAAGATGTGCAAAATGAGAAGAGAAAATTATTGATTAAGATTTTTGCTTAATAGAAAGTAGCAATTCCATTTTTAAAAAAGTCTAATCTTTCAAGAAGTTTGTCATCTAAATGGGGGAAAAATAATATAGGCAACTGGTTTTGGTGGAGTAAGTAATGAGAAAAAGGTTTTTACGTGTTGGAAAAGGAAGCTGAAAAAAATTCAGAGTATTGACAAAGACACTGTCAATGACCAGTACTAGAGATCTTTATTTTGTAAATACAGAATGACTCATTTAAGTAATTTTTATCGAAACTTTTAAACCCGGCTCAGCACCCATAGCACAGTGGTTAGGGTGACAGCCACATGCACCGAGGCTGGTGAGTTCGAACCCGGCCACTGGTGTTGTGCATCACCCACATTCTCATCAAAAAAAGAAACTATAATGGGTCATGGCACTGTCATTTTTATAATTGCTGTCTTTGAACCACACCTTACCAAAGTAATAGAGCTTCTTTCATAGATAGGAAATGCTTTCCTGTACAAGTTAACTAAGTTAGCTTTGGAAGATTTCTTCTTCCAAGTCAGAAATGTTTGATAATTTTTTTAAACAATTGTTAACACAGTAACTTGATCTATATGCTATTCATCAGACACATATCACATGGAAGTATATATGTAAACCATGTAAATAATATACAAATATAAAATATAATATCTCTCCTCAGAGTGATATTGGATATTGAGTCAGGCAAAATAGGACTCTATTTTTTAAAAAAGGAACATATGAAGTTGAAGCTCTTTGATAATAAAAAATATTATAGCAGAAAAATATTCAACAATGGGCTGGATTTCATGTCTGGGATGAAAAAGAAATGCACAAGATAAGCCTGGGACACCTTGCCGCTCCTGAAAACAGGAATGCTGTTGACATTACTGAGCAGGACCACAGGGCTTCAAAATGCTGTCATCTCTACATTTGTTGGTGTTTAAAATGTTTCATTACAAAAAGTCTTAAAATGTGTTATGGAGTAGAATCGGGTTTTAGTAAATGAGCCTTTGTATTGTTTGAATCCTTCAGAAGGAGAATGTAAATTTATTTGTTTCTCGTGTAATATTGAATTAATTTAACGTGAAGTTAACAGAAAAAAGAAACAATGGTATAAGCATGTGTAAGGCAGGGTTCTCCAGAGAAGCAAAACAAATAGGGCATGTGCAGAGATGTACAGAAAGAGATTTACAGTAAGGAATTAGCTCACACCATGACGGAGGCTGAAAAGTCCCACAGTCTGCCCTCTAAAGCTGAGGTCTTGGAAAGCCAGTGGTGCAATTCCACTCGGGAATGCCCAAAGGCCCAAGAATGGCAGTGCTGATGTCCAAGGGCAGGAGAAGATGGAAGTTCAGCTCAAAATGAGAAGGAGTTTGCCTTCCTCCTCCTTCTGTTCTCTTCAGGCCTGCGATGAGATGGATGACAGGCACTCACGCTGTGGAGGGCAGATCCTCTTACTCCATCTACCAATTCAAATGCTCATCTTTTCAGGAAACACCCTCACAGACACACCTAGAAATAATTTTATTATGGCTATCTGGGCATCTTTTATCCCAGACAAGCTGACACATAAAATTAACTGTCACGGAGCATATTACTTAGAAGCGCAGAGTTAAACGCCATCAGAGACAATCGGGGTTTGGAGGCATTGGCTAATGAGAAATACAAGCAGAGCATGAAAACAAGGGAGCAATAATTATTGTTTTGTTGTTTGTAAGTCTTCTAGTATTACTTGGTGCTTAAGTTATATACATATTTTACTTCAGAATAGACAGACATGAGTCACACAGACCTTCATTGAAAACGTGATTTGGGTACTTACTAGGGAAGAACCCTTGATCAGTGGCTTAATCTCTAAGTTTCTTCATCTATGAAATAAAGGTGGTGTATCCTCTCGTGGAGTCATGTGGTTTTAACATAATACATTTAAAGCTCCCCTATTAGTTAGAAACACTGAAGAAGCTAAGCTTTTAGTTCTGCTCAAAGCTGAAGCAGATAGTCAAAGCCTGCCAAAATATAGCATGGATGGATGTGATGTGAGGGGAACTGAGCAGGACTACAGGGGCAGGTGGTCAGTGTTCTCTTTCAGTTTAAGGTCAGAGAGTGTCCACATTCTTAACGTATCAGATGCTTTAAGGTTGGAAGTCAAGTTTCACTCTTGAAAGGGGGCAAAGAAGCTTTCTCCAAGATGCGAAAATAGTAACAAAACATTAACAACTAGTCTATACTAAATTAAACATCGGTCATGTAAGATACCCAAACTCTCCAATTCCATTAAGGTGGCTACAGCTTGAATGGATCACCAAGGATAAAGAGGAAACAAACTGGCTTTTCTATACATACATTATCAGAGTTAATGGAAAGAAAGACTTGGATCAAATATGGGGTGATTACTATTAGTTAAACTAAATCAGGAAGACGTTTGATTTTTATATAGGTCTCAAAATTTCTTTAAAATTCCTTCTAATGATGTGTCAATTTCTGGTACACTCTATAGAGATGGGTTGAATTCAGGCTTCTGTGATTTTAACAGTTTTGTTTTAATAAAGAAGATGTAATTGAATACCCAGGACTGCTAATTTGTTCTCTCTCTCTCCTTCCCTCCCTCCCTCTTTCTAGCACACATACACGCACACACAAATTTATATCAGTCTAAACACTTATTTAATGTATTTAGATATTTAAAATGTTTACTATAGACTTGCCTTTATTTTGCATACTTTGCTAAATAGAAGCTCAGTGAGGGTGCAGGCTCTTGAGACTCAGGGTCCATAGATTCCAAATTGCTACTAATTCACTTATACCTCTATAACCTTAAACAAGTTACTTGATTGCCTTAATCCTCAGTTCCCACATCTGAAAAATGGGTAAATAATAATAATACCAACTTCGTAGTACCTTGTTGTAAGGGCTAAAGAAGCTCTACACAAAGTAATCAGCACAGCACTTGTCACAGAGCAGGGTCTCAGCAAACGTTGGATGTTATTATTGTGACCACTTCAACTTTATATAACAGACACTTAGATAGTATTTACTGTATATCAGGCACCACTCTAGTGTTTTGTAACTATTAATTTATTTGTTCTTCACAAAATCGTACAAAGTTATTATTATTATTTCTACTTCATATTTGAGACACTAAGACTGATAAATGGAGGAACATGTCCAGAATCACACAGCGCAAAGGTGGCAGACCTGGAGTTGAAATGGTGACAGCCTGGCTACAGAGTGGGTGGTGTGACCATTCTCTTCTTTTCCCTTCCCTCTGCTTCTTTAACCATTAATAAATAAATAATCAAGCATTAAATAAATATTGTCAAATTGCATTTGTACAAGAAAGATAGGATGATGAAGCTTATAGTAACAGACTTGGAGGTAATTTTACAAGATCCTAAGGGCTTTGTGAGGACCCTTACTTAAAATGTGAATATTCTGACTTAGACAATAACATTCTTGTTTCATTATCTTAGAAAGAATTAAATATTAGTTACCTACAGTATAAGAGAAAGTAAAGTTTGCATTAGGTTTAAAATGTTAACATACAGTAAGTGCTTTCAATGATGCTTATTATTTTTTTCACAGCAAGCAAAAATGTCTCTAGAGATTTAAAGCAGGGAGATTCACCAATTATCTTCATTTGTAGGGTGAAGAGACCATTTTACTCCAAGGCTGAGCTGAGAAGTACAAGGAAGCATCCTAAGATGATTTGTTTTCAGTGCAATTTGAAATAGAACATATTAACCTGAAATATGTTTGCAAGCATTTCATTACCTCTGACCAATAGCCTGCTAAAGATGAAGGCTGTTTCCTCTTTAAATGACTTATTTAGAGTCTAGTGCTCCCCAAGTGACTTTTCGCATGAGTGCATGACACAGGCAGAGTCTGCCCTTTCCAAGCTGCTCTTCAGACATCGCCAGTCACAATTTCACACTGGCTTGATGCTCCTGGAACTGCCTACCACCTTCCATCAGCTCACTGAGGTGGTCTCTGACTATACCATCAGCTTCTTAAAAATGCACCTCACATGGATGTGGCATCTCCACAAGGTAACTCCATGGGTACCAGTTGCCTGTGAGATAAATATGGATGCAATCAAACAACAAGTTACAAAGAGGTCTGTATGTATATAGGATGGTATTGGCTCTAGACCAGAAGAGAAAGATTAGAAGCCCATATCCTAACAACCACATCATCATTCTAAAAAAGCAGGCTAAAAAGATTCTGTAGGTTTTTTTGTTTGTTTGTTTGTTTTTTCCATTCATTAACTGAGCTAAGATCACATTTAAGGATACTGGTTTGCATGGGGTAACACTTAATTCAGCCTTATCTCAGCCCTCAAAGAAATTTAGAGTGGAAGGGGGTGGAGGGGGAATTAGATGCAGGGAAAAGAAAAAAAGATACTGGTTTGGATTGATTAGGTTTTACTCACCATACTCCTCAAATTAATTGCTAAATAATTATTTGAAGATGTGAAGAGTTAGCAAACTGGGGCCAATTATGTAACTTCTCTGGAGCTCAGCATACCTATTCTGTGTTCAGCCACATTAAATTATTTGCAGTATCTTAAAGGAGCCACATCTGTTTAATATTTACAATTTTAGCCCCCATACCTATTGCCTGGCACTTAGCATATTCTCAATAGACACTTGATTTTAAAGTTGCAGGAAAATCGACATTGAAAAATAATTGGGAAAAAGAAGGGAACATAGTAATTTGCAATTTTCTGTCTCTGTCTCTCATTACGCAATTAGTTCTGGTTGCATAAATATACAAACCCTGGGAAAATAAATCATTTCCAAGAATTTTTTAGAGTGAGACTTTGCTTTAGGAAAGATCAGAGAGTTACAGCAACATCTTGGTCATTAGTATAGTATACTTTTACTTTGTTTCTGGATGATTTTAATATTTGCAATGAAAATTGAAGATGTAAAGAAGTCCAGAAACCTGAAACAGGCAGAAATAAAAACAGATGATTAATTGAAGAACAATACTTACTATACCAGGGATCCTCAAACTACAGCCCCACAGGCCACATGCGGCCCACCAGGTGTTTTGGCCACAGGTGCCTGTCTTGCTTAACAGCCAACTTGTCCCAAGCTGCAATAAGCATGTGTGGAATGTGTGCTGCACTCTCTGACTCCCCTCCTTCTCTCTGTCTCTTGATGACTCCTCTCAGTCTTGAGTGAGACTGAGACTCGTGATTGGAGGAGTCACGAGCTTGCCTGGGCAGAGCCTACTGCTGCCTGAGGACCAAGGTAAGAACAAGTTAGGATTTTTTTTTTTTAAATTAGGAGGTCTATTTTGTTTTCTTGTTTTTTTCAGTTAGTAGCACCTTTTTTTGTGGTTAAGGGGGGCCTTTTTTTCCTGAAGTTAGGAGGTCTTTTTTTTTTGCAGATGGGGGCACCTTTTTTTTTCATTTTAAATATTGTATTTGTATTTGTTCACTTTTTTTTGTTTTTGCAGTTTTGGGCTGGGGCTGGGTTTGAACCCACCACCTCCTGTATATGGGTCCAGCACCCTACTCCTTTGTGCAACAGGCGCTGCCCTCGTTTTTTTTTTTTTTACTTCAAAATAAGATACGTGCAGTGTGCATAGGAATTTGTTCATAGTTTTTTTTTTTTTTAACTATAGTCCAGTCCTCAAATGGTCTGAGGGACAGTAAACTGGCCCCCTGTTTAAAAAGTTTGAGGACTCCTGTACTATACCATATTGCTTTCATTTGCTTATGTGTCCATCCTTTCAAAAAGCTTTTTGAGTGCAAGAGCTTTCTAGATCTTATTCATCTTCATATCCAGATTTGATACTCAACATATTCAACGAGTATGAGAGAGGCTATGACCAATTACAATGGATACTGGTTGTAAATCGGCAGTGTGGCTATCATTATACACTGCTTAAATACAGTTGTCCCTTATATCTATGAGGGATATAAGGTTCCAGGGACCTCCTCCCTCTCATATAAGCTTTGTGCATCTCCCCATATACTTCAAATCATCTCCAGATTACCTATATTCTGCTGTGTATGATGTGCTCCAGTGTATAATATGTACCCACATTTCTGGCCCAAACTTTCAGGAAAGAAATCTATTATTAATTTTTTAATTTAAATTTGTATTTGTTTATATGTGGTACTTCTTTTTTGCACTGTAAAGGAATTTTAGCAATTATGTTGCTAACATATTATAAGAGTTATGCTTTTAACACATCAGCATAAATAAAAGAATTAAAAACATTTATATAGACACAGAATTAGTACTATCCCTGTATAATGCACATCCTTATTTTTCCCTCACAAACTTGGGCAAAATGTGTGCATTACACACAGCAAAATACAGTAGTTACAATACATACTGCAATGCCTACACATCTCTTCATTCATGTGGATTCAATGTGGTATTTGGTATGTAGTAAGCTTGTTTTTTGGAGATTTGTGGACATTTTTCCCAAATACTTTTAAGCCATAGTTGGTTGAATCCATGAATGTGGAGAGCCAACTTTATGAGCCCTATTCTGTCCCCAGTGTCTAGCACAGTGCCCAGGAAAACACCAGACATCAAAAAAAGTTTGATAAATGCATGGAAGAAAGGAATGAATAAATGTATAAGTGCTTATGAAAGCCTCAGTCTTCTAAGAGTCTCCTATTATCATTCTTAAATTTGCCTTTGGACTCAATATTCTTGCACAGTACAGGGAAGAGGACTCAAGCTATTAGTGAAAACACTGTAGAGTTTCCTGTAACTATTGACAATAGATTCAATTAGTCTGGCACTTTTTTTTTAAATAATAGAGATGAGGTCTCACTATGTTGCCCAGGCTTACGCTCACATATGTTGCTCTCTATGTTGCATTGAACTCCTGGGCTCATACGATCCTCCTGCCTTGGCCTCCAAAATTGCTGGTATACAGGCCTGAGCCACTGCAGCCAGCCAGTCCAGCACTTTATGATAGTCACTACAACCAGGGGTATTATTGGGAACATAATTTCACTAATAAACATAGAAAGCACATTGAAGTCCTCCCATGCAATGAAGATTGTGGTTCCAGACAATAGTCTGGTTGTACTCAGCAATTTTTTGTACAGCCACACCTAAACTGAATATAGATATACTATAAGAGGCCTCTAATAGTCATTTTTGGTTAAAAATACTATATTGAAAATATTTTTTATCCTCTTATTATGTAATTTGGCATATGAAGTGTTTTAGATTTTTAATAAGAATATAGAAGCTTGTAAAAATAAATAAATCATAGAGAACCAAGAGATGAACCCAGCTACTTACTGTTATTTGGTCTTTGATAAGCCAATTATAAACATTCAGTGGGGAAAAGATTCCTTATTTAACAAATGGTGCTGGGTGAACTGGCTGGCGACCTGTAGAAGACTGAAACTGGACCCACACCTTTCACCATTAACTAAGATCGACTCTCACTGGATTAAAGATTTAAACTTAAGACATGAAACTATAAAAATACTAGAAGAAAGTGCCGGGAAAACACTTGAAGAAATCGGCCTGGGAAAATATTTTATGAGGAAGACCCCTGGGGCAATTGAAGCAACACCAAAGATACATTTATGGGATCTGATCAAACTAAAAAGCTTCTGCACAGCCAAAAACATAGTAAGTAAAGCAAGAAGACAGACCTCAGAATGGGAGAAGATATTTGCAGGCTATGTCTTGGACAAAGGGTTAATAACCAGAATCCACAGAGAACTCGAACATATTAGCAAGAAAAGAACAAGTGATCCCATCTCAGGGTGGGCAACAGACTTAAAGAGAAACTTCTCTGAAGAAGACAGGTGCACGGCCTACAGACACATGAAAAAATGTTCACCATCCTTAATCATCAGAGAAACACAAATCAGAACTACTTTGAGATAATAATCTAACAAAATCCCAAAACCAGAGATGCTGGCATGGATGTGGAGAAAAGGGAACACTCTGTACTGCTGGGGGGAATGTAAACTAACATGTTCCTTTTGGAAAGATGTTTGGAGATCACTTAGAGATCTAAAAATAGACCTGCCATTCTATCCTTCAATTTCTCTACTAGGTATATATCCAGAAGACCAAAAATCACATCATAACAAAGATATTTGCATCAGAATGCTTATTGCAGCCCAATTCATAATTGCTAAGTCATGGAAGAAGCTCAAGTGCCCATCAACCCATAAATGGATTAATAAATTGTGGTATATGTACACCATGGAATATTATGCAGCCTTAAAAAAAATGGTGGAGACTTTACCTCTTTCATGTTTACATGGATGGAGCTGGAACATATTCTTCTTAGCAAAGTATCTCAAGAATGGAAGAAAAAGTATCCAATGTATTTAGCCCTACTATGAAACCAATGTATAGCTTTCATATGCAAGCTATAACCCAAGAAGAAGGGGAAAAATGAGAGGGAGGGGAGGGAAGGAGGGAGGATGAGAGAGGGTAATTGGTGGGACCACACCCACGGTGCATTTTACAAGGGCACATGTTAAATTTACTAAATGTAGAATGTAAATGTCTTAACACAATAATGAAGTTTGACTTTGCTGTGAGCTATGATGGCACCACAGCACTCTACTCAGGGCAACAGAATGAGATTCTGTCAAGAAAAAAAGAGAAAGAGATAAAGAGAAAGGAAAGGAAAGAATGAAAGAAAAGAAACTCTTTGACATACAAGATTTTAGTTGTGAAGTCTACTAAAATAAAATTCTGTCAGATAACTCCCATGAACAGAAAGACATTATGTTTTTCTTCTTTTTAGCATTCTTTTTAAAATAACAAATTGTTTAAGAAATGCCTTCTGTATTACTCTGACCCCAAGTTATTTTATTTTTATGTTGTTATTTTTTGGATGTCCAGCTAAGCACTTGTTCTGTAATGGCCTGGACTCCATGTAGAATTGTGCTGGTTTGAGAATTGCTTTTGCATTTTAGCGGTGGGACCTGGGATTCATTATGCTTTTGAAATATTAGAGTGAACTGGCTGGTTGTCAGCACTGTGAAAGGAAACCTGCTCAGCTAACTGCTTAGCTTGGAGATTGTTTCCTTTGGCAGACCACGTAAAGGGGATATTTGCTTTACCCATGAAGTATATATTTAGTATAAATAGCAAGCATAACTTTACATCCCTGAGTGGATGAAAAATGATCTGTTTATTCTGAGAATATCAAACTAGTAATCTTATGGGTCTTGATAAAAAGGCAAAAAAAAAAAGAAAGAAAGGTATTTGACCGCCTCCATGGTGACCAGGATTATGACTGCGTCAGCTAAATCCTTTCCCACTCTTTTTCCTCCTCCTATTCTCAGCTAATCCTCTCTGCACCTCATCCCTGGGGCAGCAGAAGTCACTTTTGACAGCTGCTTGAAACCAAGATATTACTCCTTAGCCCTTGACGTAACCTGGGGTGGGATCCTTATTTCAGGAGAAAGATGTAATATTTCTGGAGGAGCTCCCCGCTACAAGGATCTAATCACAGGCAGCCCCTGCGTCTGCTGCATCAGCACTCTTCCACCTGTGCCAGAGCCTAGACTCGCCTCTGTGCTCTCCACGTGGAGTCTGGCTCTCCAAACCCAGGCACTCGGTGCATTCAGGGACGTTATTCATGGATTTCTTGATCGTTTGCTTTGCTCTCTTCCCAGAGTTATCAAACCATCAAACAAACAAAAGTAAGAAGATAGCTCAAAATATAATGAAGATACCATAAGGATTTAAGCAGTTGCAAAATCTCAGGACACTTTAAATTAATATCTGCTCCACATCCTTGCCTGACCTCAGGGAGTTAAGGTCTAAGAAGCAGGATTAGAGAAGAGACAGGCGGAGAGATTAGACATGCTCTGGGACAAAAATAAACAAAGGAAACCAGGCTATGCTTTCAGCCATGGATTAATTCAATTTTATGGGAGGGAGGAAGGGATTGTCAAGGGGCTTTAATCTATGGAAGCATCTCAGATACTGATGAAGTTTGACTTTTTTATGTTTTTTTTTTTATTTCTTTGTTTGACAGCTATGTAGAGATGAGTAGAAAAATGACTCTAGGAAGGAAATATAGAGGTTTATTTTAACTAGCTGCACTGATTGTACCTGTTTAGCTCGTTGTTAGGAAGACACCGATATTCAGTGTAACTCCAGTTCAGAATCACAACACTTCCTTAGAATTAATATGGAAATGTTTATTTAGGGCATCACTAATGAAAAATATTCTAAGCAGCCCAATTTTACAATTTACACATGAAATGCGAGAATGTTCAATTCAATGTTGAAGTACTGAGTAACTGAAATGAGGATTTGTTTATCAATAAAACAAGCTCCAGCCCCCGTGAGGGCCTAGGGAAGGGATGGGGAAAGAAGGCATCCTGCCTGCAGCCCCCTAACGCATCCTCACAGGAAAGGTCCTCTCCCGGAAGCGTGGCTACTTTCGGAGGGGAGAGTCCTGGTGCTGTGATAAATGTTGTCACAGAGCAGCATTTATCACAGCAAAATACTCCAAGTTCTGAGGTGCAGGGAAAGAGGGAGGAAGAGTGAGGAGCCAGAGGGGCAGGTGTGGTTAAAGAGGTTGAAGTACAAACCTGTTAAAGATAATTGGTATCCCCAAGTCCACAAGCATGTTCCCTCTTTCTGTGAGGGAACTTAGCATCTTTAAACAAGGTCCTTAACACACATAAAATAAGGTGGTAGGACACTCTCCTCTCTTCAAGGCTACATTAGGGATGCCTATTAAGCAACTCACAGAAATAGTACAAAGAGAAGAAAAGTGGATGACAAATCAGTAGGACTTCTAATTTAGCTGTGGGGGGCCAAGTCCAGTGCTCTGATTTAAGTGATGATGGGTGTTCTCCCACAATGTCTGCAGTTAGTGTCTTCCACTCGGCGCTTCAGAACCATGGCTACGCTATACTTCTATGGAGAAATGAAGGCCCTCTCTGTAAACGCACCCTCCCTGAGAACAGTCAAGCTCTTCCCAGTGCCGTGGCCCTGGGCTGGGGTAACAGCAGAAGCAGCTCCCCTGCGTGGTCTCCTCTGCCTGCTTCACCAGCTCTACCCCGAGGTAGTAATTCTGTTCTCAAGAGCAACTTTATGAGTAGGTGGAGCGGGCAGATGCCCTGCTCCAAGGAAGGCGGGATTGGCTCCTCACTCCATCAAGTTTTGTTTATTTTTAGTAGCCTCATGAAATTAGAACTTATACACAATAAACTGCACATAATTCAAGCGTACACTTAGATCTGTACACACTCATTCAACCATCACCTCTCTTAAGATACCAAACACATCCATCCCCCAAATCTCCTTGTGCCGCTTGAGAATCCCTCCCTCCTGCCCCTTCTCATTCCCTTCCATCTCTAAGAAACCACTGATCCTCCTTCTATTTCTCTATTTAGCTTGTATTTTCTAAAATATATATAAATGGCATCGTATATATTGGAGATAATTATTTTGGTGCATGCACAATAATTCATTCCTTTTTATAATTCCACCCCATTTTCCCATCCAACCTCCCAAAACTTTTTTTTGCAGTTTTTGTCCAGGGCTGGGTTTGAACCCGCCACCTCTGGCATATCGGGCCTGTGCCCTACTCCTTTGAGCCGCCGTAAACTAACCTCCCCAAACTTTTAATTCCACCATGAGCCATTCCTTTGTGCTCAAGAAAATTTTCTGATCTCTAACTTGCTGCTTTTAAAAAATGCAAATCCTGGTTCAGCACCTGTAGCTCCAGCAGCTAAGGTACCAGCCATATACACCAGAGCTGGAGAGTTCGAATCCAGCCCAGGCTTGCCAAACAACGACAACTACAACCAAAAAATAGCGAGGCATTGTGGTGGACACCTGTAGTCCTAGCTACTGGGAGGCTGAGGCAATAGAATCGCTTAAGCCCAGGAGTTGGAGGTAGCTGTGAGCTGTGGCACCATGGCACTCTACCCAGGGCAATGGCTTGAGGTTCTGTCTAAAAAAAAAAAAAAAAAAAAAAAAAATGCAAATCCTTCCCCCATCAGCTGACACCTCTGTTAGGGAGTTAAGTGGTAGCTAGCCATGAATTGGATACAAATAGGAGGCAGGGCCCAAGGAAAGAATATGAACATTGGTTGGGGTGACAGGAGGCACCAAAAATAAACTGAATTTTTGCTGTTTCAGTGATACCCACAATCCCATGTGAATACACTAATTAGGTTGCCTGTTTTTAAAAACTGAATAATTATCTTTAATTCTTTGCAGGTTTCACTGCTAGCCAGTTCCATCTGAGCTCTGGAGGTTGGCACTTTCCCTTACGCATTCCCATTCCCTTGTCAGTGTCATGGATACCCACTCTCTGGACTGCCAAGATGATATGTGTGGGGTATCCACAAAGTCCTTGAGATCATCAGGAATTACTGAAGTTTCTTACAATAAAGAGACTCATAGCACATTTCCCAAAGCAAAAAGATGTGCTTCTCTGGAGAGTTTGCCGGCCTTGCTCAGCCTGCCCCCCCTCAGCAGTCTCCCCACTGCATCTCACTGCATGGGCCCCGCCAGGACCCATCCTCTCATCTCCCACCCCTTATCTTGTATAAGTGAAGTTCTTAACTTCTGCTCTCCCTCATTTTACCCTACTTCTTCCTGGACATTCTGCTTCTGGTCTAAAGGCCCTGGGGCAGCTGTGGGTGGAGCATCTTGTCCTTCTCTTTCTCCCCAAACGTAGTGTTAACTCACAACAACTGGGGCTTGTTCTCCTCAGCTCATCTTCCTGCTGACTATTGAGAGTGTGACTTTTAGACAATTAAAAAGGAGGAAAGCAGGGTGGGATAAAGAGGAGGATGTAGAGAAATTGGGGATAATCAAACTATTTCTTGATCTTTTGTTCCCAGTAAAATAACATAACTTCCTGAGTTAAGTGGAAGAAAGGGCAGGCATAAATAAATGAGCACATATACATCAATATTTCAAGATATTATGTTATGGCATATATTTAAATAATTTATATATATTTATAATCCCTTAACATTAATGGATTCAGAGGCATTTTTAAAAATGGAAGTTAGTAAAATATTTCCAAGTCTTAGAAATACCTACAATGCAACAGTGAGAGTTAATAATCAAGACAGGCTTTTTGACCTCAGACAGCATCAGCCAATCTGTGGTTTTAGCTGTGGTTAAACTAAAAGTTACTTTGCAGCCCTTTAGAAAAACAAAACCTGAATTTTCTTTAAAGATCAATATCATCATCATCATCCAAAACCATTTACCAAATAAACGTAGGGCTGAGCCTGCACAGGCCCTGAGGACCACTTCAATACCATTACTTCCCTTGATGAGATCATTTTGATCCCTCAATAATGCAGGGAGTTTGACAGAGAAATGGAAAGAGCCATTGTGTGGAAAGAGTCTGCTATTAAAGAAAAACTGTAGACTTTTAACCAAACTGGTTTCAAGGTTTTCAGAAGGGAGCTCAACTTCCCATGTTCCCTTGATGAGTTAAGGGTCCCCTACATTGGGACCACGGGGTCGTGATCTGCACATCTTGGAAACCCATCAAGAAAGTCGCAGCAGTGAATTCCACCCAAGAGCTTGGTAGAGTGACCAAGTTCATCTACAAATGTGCCCCCGAATGTACATGGGAGAGTTTAAAGGCCATCCATTTATCAGGAGCACGCTCTACGGCCAGCTTAACCAGAAGCCAGTAGAAAATGGATCTCACCCTTCCCAGAATAACTGGCCCCTCTTATTTCAGAGGTAACTTCAGCTGAATACCCCTTTACAGCCAAAATTTCATGTACATAAGCTTGTCTGATCTTTCAGGGGCCCAGAGGAGATTCACCATCTTAGAATCATTATTAATATTCTTTTCATATATTTAATTTTTCATGAAATAATTTAACATCAATGTAACAAGTGTGTTCTGCAGGGTAGATATGATGTGGTTGGCTTATTCTTTCCTTTTTTAAAAAATGATACAGTTCTCCCTGAGATTTGGAAGATGCTGGCCAAAAAAAATAATGGATAGCATATGAATGATTGCATTCGTATGATATTCTGGAAAAGGTAAAATTATAGAAATAAAAAGCAAATCAGCAGGCTCACACCCATAGCACAGTGATTATGGCCCTGGCCACATACACCAAGGCTGGCAGGTTTGAACCCAGCCTGGGCCAACTAAACAACGACAAATGCAACAACAACAACAACAACAAAAAAAAAAAACAGCTGGGCATTGTTGTGGGTGCCTGTATTCCCAGCTACTTAGGAGGCTGAGACAAGGAAATCACTTAAGCCCAAGAGTTTGAGGTTGCTGTGACCTGTAACACCACAGCACTCTACCCAGAGTGACTAAGTGAGACTCTGTCTCAAAATAAATAAATAAATGAATAAAAATAAAAATAGAATAAAAAATAGCATTTAAAACTGAATCAGCGGTTGCTAGAGGTTAAGTGTGGAGGGAGGAGACAATGATAAACAGGCAGGAGGATAGAATTTGAGGGATGATGGGGCTGTCCTGTATCTCCATAGTTGCAGGACTCCGTGCATTTGTCAAAACTCACAGAACGATACACCCGAAGCAGGTTGTAAACATTTTTTGAAGTACACTAAGTTATAATAAATTGGTATCTACAAAAGGTAGAGTTTTGAAGAAAATAGTTAAAATGACTATTTCAATTCATGTTTCTTTTATGATACCTGGGAAAATCATTTGTGGATTATTATTAAAATAATTCTTGATTACTTTCTTAAAAATGAACACTATGGACATTATGACACCTTAAAAAAATAGCAAAACAAGTACAACTACAGCCTTGTTTAGTGTTAACAGAACACATTAAACATTATTGAGAAGGCCAGGCAGGGTGGCTCATGTCTATAATCCCAGCACTTTAGGAGGCCAAGGCAGGAAGACTAGGAGGTTAAGACGAGCCTGGGCAAAATGGCATGATCTAATCTCTGCCCCCTCCCCCACAAAAAAAGAATTAGCAGGGCATGGTGGTACATGCCTCTAATCCCAGCTACTTCACAGACTGAGGCAGGAGAATCAGCCCAGGAGTTCAAGGCTGCAATGAGCCATGATTGGACCACTGTACTGCAGCTGGATAAAAGAGAAAGACCCTGGCTCAAAAATAAACAAACATTATCCCCAATCCTCAGGAAACCTTTTCTTCCTTTCTATTATTAGATTTTTCTCAGCTAAAAACCTTTTAACTACAAGCATACATATATATTTTTTTTATCAAGAAACACTTAATGTTTATTGAAAAGCCATCAACCCATCAGTGGAGCTGAGAGACTAATTAATTATGTTCACGTCAGATTGTTTACTGGTATAACTCAGCCATCTTTTGAGTTCTTATTCACATCTCTGTCCCCAGAAGCTCTCGAGTTGGCTTCTGTGCTAGTAGCCACAGAGCTCTTCCCTAGGGTAGAAACTGCAAATTTGCTACTTAATTAGCTAATTTGTTTCCATGCTTTGTGAACAGCGTTCATTTGTCCTTCCTTTTTCTTCAGACGCATGCTGCTCCGTTCTCTTCCTATTTGAGCTTTGTCCAGCCTTAACGCTCAAATAAGACGACTACAGTCAATTCATTTTCTACAGATGTGTGTATGTGCGTGTGCATTGTGTGTCTTTAATCAAAAAGATGAGGAATGAAGTAGTCTTGAATCCTTTTGTAAAGGTCTCTCTGGCAGAAATAATAATAAAGGAAGTTTCCAGCTGGTATGTAGAGACAAGCAATGTTAACTAAGATAAATTCATGGTGGTAGTTCCTCAACCAATTAAAAGGAATGTTCGCTAGTTCTAAACCACATATTCCTATAGGAATACTCCTTACAGTTCTTTTGTTTAGTCAACAGGAACAAAATACTTAAAGGTGCTTCAGCTTTATCTCAACTCCTTTGGTACACAATTAAGGAAAACATTTCATGGTGAGATTTATAAAGTATAAATATATCAGTAGTTTTCATATTCTTTGAAATATGATTTTTCCCTTGCATTCTTTAAAACTGTTTAAACTCTGAGTGAATATTTAGAAGCCTGTTCTTACATGGGTAATTGACTTACTGGAAGAGAAAACAGTTTGATTGGAAAACAACAGAGCAATTTTGATTTGGATAAATAACTAAACAAACATTAAACTTACAGAAGCATCAGGTCATTAGTGAATGACTTGAAGCATCACTAAAACATCCCAGAGACTAATTTGTGTTCTACAAATCTGTATTCTTTCCAACTTCAGAGCTGGGATTGTATTTCTCCCTGGCCTCACAATGCATCACCGTAGCCTTGACTACAACAGGGCCATTGATTTGGAACACAAAGAGGGAGCAGGGACTGTCCCTGAACAAGAGATGCTCTGTGCCTGTTTTAATGTCTCCTGGGCCTGAGCAAATCCAAACTTGGCCAAAGATTTTACACTATTCTCAGTCTGACAAAGAGTTCTTCATACTGAATAATTCAAGACTCATCAATTTAGAGGGAAGATTGCATACCAAAATTATCAACTTGTAAAAACAAACCTCCTTCAAAGAGTTCAGCATATATATTCTCTCATTTTGGATGGCATTGTGACACTTTCATCAAGCTTCAAAACTCCTTCACATCTGAGTAAATTTTGGAATTATGTGTTCTGGCTGTGAAAGAGTATTGTCTTAGTGATATCCTACCACAGATAACAAAGAAAAGTATTCAAATACATGTTTACATAATTAGTGAGTAGGATATGAAAAAGACAGAGAAGTAGAAAATAGGCATCATTTCCCACTGCATTCTTGAGTTTCTTTTATTGGTTGTGTACTAGATCTTTCATATTTATGGATTTCTGGGATCTGTAATTGAAAATTACTAATACTACACTTTATTCTGAGATAAATATTAATAATCTTTCCAGCAATATTATTACATCAGAAAGAATTTCTGATGATGGATGGCATCTGTGGCTTAGTGGGTAGGGTACCGACCCCATATACTGAGGGTGGTGGGTTCAAACCCGACCCCTGCCAAACTGAAACAACAACAACAAAAAACAGCCGGGCATTGTGGCGGACACCTGTAGTCCCAGCTACTCGGGAGGCTGAGGCAAGAGGATCGCCTAAGCCCAAGATTTGGAGGTGGCTGTGAGATGTGACTCCACAGCACTCTACCGAGGGCAATAAAATGAGACTCTGTCTCTTAAAAAAAAAAAAGAAAGAAAGAAAAAAGAATTTCTGATGTGTACAGATATACTAAGATAAATTTATGTTGGTATCTTGTCACTGTTAAATTCAACTTTTTTTAAACATCAACAGAAGTTGAACTTGATGTCATTTAACAAACCACTATGATTAGTGTCATTTATCATTACTAAGTCTCCATTTTATTTTTTTAAATAGGTTGTTTAGGGAGTACAAGTTGAATCCCATTACATGTATATATTATTTAGTGGTAGAGTCTGGACTTTCAATATACCTACAACCTGAGTAGTGTACATTGTAACCCAAATATAATTTTTCATTACTCCCCATTCTGTGAGTCTCCAATGTCCATTAGCTTAAAATATAGCTATGTGCTAAGGCAGAACTTAGATAAACTCACCAGCACTCATTGAAACTGACAAGACCATCTTCTGGTTTCACTATACAATGGTTGCCAGAAAACTCTACTGCAAGAGTTTTCACATCAAGGTCTTGTCTGCTCATCACCTTTGTCACCTCTTAGCTTCTCTACAGCTCTGGAGTTTCTGGGAACTGCCAAGGGTTTTTTGTTGTTGTTGTTTGTTTGTTTTTTTATGTACCTTCAACTCATTTGAGGCCAGTGCTCACCTCTTATTACTATGACCAATGCTTTCTTTGCTCTGATAGGCTAACCATAGCCTTATGAATGCTCCACATTGGCCGCTACCAGCCTGTGCTACCTTCTTTGTCCAGTGCTCACTCTGGGCCAAAGTGCACCTGCTGAAGTATGGCTACTTGTGCTGTGACCACGGATCCAACAAACTGGCACCTCAGGGACTACTTAGAAGTTAGTTGCAAATGAAAAGCTAAAGGCCTTCTTTACCTCCATGGCAACTATAAGAAGGGCCCCAGAACAAGGCTCATAGGAACTGTGGAATTACACACAGACCATTTGCTTTTGCGGACGCCTGTCCATCAGGACGACTTTAGGTAATGGCCTAGATATGGTACCAAGGATGCCCATCAATGCTCAGGTCTTATTCATGCCAAACCATCTTTCCTTAGCACTCTTTCTTTCTCGGGGTACCTTGGGGAATTTAAATGCTGTCTCTTCCCATTTCAAGTCTAATTTCTTTTTTTTTTTTTTAAATACATGTATTTTATTATTCTTCATTACATTATTCCCCCCCACCCGTCCGTGATAAGACAGAATTGATTTACAGAAAAGAATACAGAAAACACCTAAGCTCCTGGTAGTGGGAGAGATTTCAAGTAGGGAGAGAGAAGCTCTCTCCGTTCCTCTCCCGGTCTTTCCCCGTCTCCTCCTCTAGGCCTCTAGCCTCAGGGTATATATAGGTGTATGGGTTCCTTGGCCAGGAAACGAA
>CAUYRH010027220.1:0-14159 GCA_963574655.1 Perodicticus potto
CCAGCCTGGGCCCGCCAAACAACAATGACGGCTGCAACCAAAAAATGGCTGGGCGTTGTGGTGGGCGCCTGTAGTCGCAGCTACTTGGGAGGCGGAGGCAGGAGACTCGCTTGAGCCCAGGAATTGGAGGTTGCTGTGAGCAGTGATGCCATGGCACTCTGTCTAGGGTGACAGCTTGAGGCTCTGTCTCAAAAAAAAACAAACAAACAAACAAACAAAAAGTATAAATGTGATATGATATAAATCAATGATTGAATAAATGCATAAATGGCAAAGAAGGGACAAATCTTTCTTACAGAAAAATTCTAAGTAGCAGGTGCAGATACCCCTTCCTGCAGGAGCAGAGCTTAACCTCCCCCACCCCCAACCTTGAGGGTAGACCAGACTCAGTGATTCACTTCCAAAAACTAGCATATGGAAAAGATAAATAGTAATAATTCTACTGTGACAAAACCTGACAATTACTACCCCACCCAAGTAGTAAAAGTTAACATCACCAGTAATGTGGCATCCATGCCCCTAATAAGATAGGCTAAGACGGGCACTTCTCCTCTGTAGTATTCTTTCCAAAAACACATAATTCTAATCTAATTACTAAAGAGTATCAAGCAAACTCACACGGGGGACATTGTACAAGATACCTGGCCAGTACTCCTTAGGGCTGCCAAGGTCATGAAAGACAAGACAAGATCATCAGAAGAAAAAACAAAAAACTGTCACAGGTGGGCGGTGCCTGTGGCTCAAAGGAGTAGGGCACCGGCCCCATATGCCAGAGGTGGTGGGTTCAAACCCAGCCCCGGCCAAAAACTGCAAAAAAAAATAAAACAACTGTTACAGGCCAGACCAGAGGAGACTAGGGAGACCTAAGAGCTAAATGCAATGCAGTAGGGGCCAGTGCGGTGGCTCACACCTGTAATCCCAGCACTTGGGAGGGTGAGGTGGGTGGATTGTCTGAGCTCCTGGGTTCGAGACCAGCCTGAGCCAGAATGAGAACTCGTTTCTAATAATAGCCAGGCATTGTGGTGGGTGCCCGTAGTCCCAGCTACTCAGGAAGCTGAGGCAAGAGAATCGTTTAAGCCCAAGAGTTTGAAGTTGCCGTGAGCTATGATGACACAGCACTCTATCCAGGGTGACAAAGTGATACTCTGTCTCAAAAATAAATAAATAAATAAATAAATAAATAAATAAATAAATAAAAGCAATGTAGTACACTAGTCTGGATTCTGGAAGAGAAAGAGAACATTAATAGAAAAACCTGTGAAATCCACATAAGGTCAGGAGTTGAATAGTAATGTGCCAGTATTCTGTTTCTTGGTTTTAGTGAGTGTGCCAAGGTAAAGCAAGATGTTAACAAGGGAGAAAACAGCATAAGGGGTTACATAGGAACTCTGTACTATTTTGCAACTTTTTTGTAAAAGTCTATTTTTTTAAATGCTATAAAAAATCTTATTTCTTTCAGATTCTGTTTCTACAAAGACCTTCCAGGAGCATTTCTTTTCTAACCTTGGTTTTTTACACATACACACATGCGTGTACACACACACAAGGATTTAAGGCAGTGTTCAAAATTACATAATACAGGATGATAAAATCAATTAAAAATAGACAAAGGAAATAGGAGTAAGAAAGTAAGATGGATCGAGGAGTGAAGATTGTACATAAACAACTTACTAGAGGTAGGTCATAAATTTAAATAAAAGGATTCTTACAATCTAAAAAAGAAAGCAAAATATGATCAGTTGCAAGATTCATATAATCTTAAGATAAAGAGTGAATTATTTACTCGATAGAGGCACAACCATTCATGGTGCTACGGCTAAAGAGAAATTTCATCTGTAGGAGCTCACACAGGAGGCACTATGTGTAGGGGTGTCCAACCTGTGGCCCACAGGCCACATGCAGATTATTTGAGACCTGTTTTCCTCATCTGTGGTATTAGACACTGCGAAAAGTATGCACAGATTTTTTTTCTTTCTTTTTTTTTTTTGCTGATCAGCTTTCATTAGTGTTTATGTATTTAATGTGTGGCCTAAGAAAACTTGTTCTTCCAATGTGTAGCAGAAAAAAAAAATTGGACACCCTTGTTAGAGTAACCAATGTCTTCAACAACAACCTAGCCATCAATGCAGTCCTATATTGATAACAATGTTTGACTTTATACATACCAGCACATTCCTGGCTGGTGAGAAAAAGGTAATTTGCTTGGTAAGTTAAAAAATGGGTTATTAAAACTGAGCAATTTCCTACACAAGGATCAAAATCTATACGGGAATGGGAAGGAAGGCTGCAGGGCAGAAAAACTGGTAAAGCTTCCTCCTGATATGACCTATTGCCTCAACTTCTGCTGGCCATTGTAAAACATGCAGTACAAAAGATTAGAATAGACACTTCACCAAAGAAGATACACAAATGAAAAGATGGTCAACATCACTAGTCATTTGGGAAATGCACATGAAAACCACAATGATCAGACACTAATGTCAAACACTGATCATACCTGGTGCTGGTGAGGATGAGAAGGAACTGGGAATTTCACGTACTGCTGTGTGGTGTCACATGCTACAGAATGCTATAACCACTTCGTAAAACCATCTGGCAGTTTCCTAAAACCTACCATATAACACAGCCATTTCATTCCTGTATATTTACCTAGGAGAAACGAAAGCATAAAAAGACTTACACATGAATATTCATGCCAGGGTTTAGGTTTCTAGTTTGGGTTTGTTTTTTTTTTTCTGTATCATAGCCACTTTGTGAAATATCCATACAATGGAATATTACTCAGCAATAAAAAAAAATGACGATTAACAAACATAAAAACTTAAATTTCAAAATTATTATGCTGAGTGGAAGAAGCCATATAAAAAAGAATGCATGTTCTATTATTCCATTTATATGGCACTCTAGAAAACACAAACTAACCTATAGTGACCTCAAGATCAGTGGTTTCCATAAGATGGGCAGGTGTGAGGACAAGGAGAGACAGGAGGAAAAGATTCTAGAGGCATGTGAGGAACCCAAGGGCCACGTCCATTGCCTTGATTATAGAGATAATGTCACAGGCACGTACATATATCAAAGCTTATCAAATGTTATTGTATATCAATTATACCTCAAGGCAGCTGTTTTCAGAAAAGAGTGGACTGAGATACGGAAATGCTTGATTGTGGATAAAATGTATTACAAAGTAACATTAGCTAAAATGGTGGAAAAGAACTGGAAGAACAAATAGAGAAAAGTTTTTTAAAATAACCTATCAGAGAATGTTATAAACAAAAGGAACATAGAAGGGGAAACAATAGTTATGGAAAACTTACTAGGTGCTCATTACTTTTTAATTAATAGTTAATTATTAATTAAATAATTATTTAGAACTAGTGGGTATGAAATAATACTATAGGTTTAATTGCAGCATGGTTTAGCAGTACATATCATAATAGTACATCTTACAGTTTATGGCATGAGCCCCATTTTACAGATGAGAAAATTGAAACAAAGTAAAAAGTCAAGTCCAAGGTCACATAGCTAGAAACTAGGGCAGAATTTTGACTGAACCCAAGTGAGGTTTTTTTCCCTTCAATCAACCACACTTAGGATAATAACTGAATGAGTAAGATTCCACAAAACAGTTTCTCTGTTTCTTGGTTTGTATGATGGATTTTTTTTATCTCACACTTGCATGTGCTTCAACTTAGCGCATTTTTAAAATTTTTTCCCATTTCTCCATTTCCCTTCAGCTACTCATCTTGATGTGACGTTGTTTAACGTGTATTATACTGTTGAACTTGGCATTATTAGTGTTAACTCTGATGTTAGATCAGTCTTAGAGACCTCATGCTCTCCAAATACAGATGGTACATCTTGTTCTGAAAGGGAAATCTGTGCAATAGACTTTCTTTAAAACTTTCAATGTTCTACTTTATCCAGAAATATAATCTACTGAATCTTCAAAATGTCATTCTTCCCTGCCTTAACCATTTTGAGTTGAGACTGTAATTTATATGCTATAAAATTCTGTTTTGTAAAACTCCTGGGACAGCATAGAAACCACCCCCTAAACTGAGGGGAAATCGAAAGGCTGAGGAATGGTCAAACAAGACCAGCTCGTCAAGTGAGATGCGCTTATTGGAGGTCACTCACACTTGCTCCGGGGCAACACAGGAATTTCTTCCACAGGAGCTCTCTTGCATGCAAAACCCACACCTGCCCAACTTGTGGGTATTGTCTTGTATCCCTTCCCAGTGAGTTAACACCAAGTTTTTTCAGTGTATCTGTGCTTGTTCAGTGCAGCATATCGCACACAGTACCATCATCATAAGCTGCCCTGCAACCCATGTCGTGTTAATGATATTACAATTTCCCACTAGGCAGGGATTTTATTATTCAGTTAGCTAAAGGGCACTATAGGACAGCCAAAGCAGCTCTAAAGCAGTCAGAGTCAATCAATGTGAGGGGATTGTTTCAGGGCAAGAAAGTGCTGAGACACCAACAAAAGTGCTGGGCACTTTTCCCAGCCCGGAGTTTATCTTGGTCCTTGTTTAGTCTACTTTGTATCAGTTTTGCTGAGCATTTCAGGCTGGCACAGTGTCTCAGTTTGGTGATGGGGGACCTGCGTTTTTCCCTGAAATTCACCTTTTGAAGTGTTATGATTCAGTGGTTTTTAGGTTATTCACAGGGTTGTGCAACTATCAACTTTTTCTAATTCCAGAATGTTTTCATTATCCTGAAAAGCAGTTCTATACCCATTAGCCTTTACTCTGCATTCCACCTTCTCCCTACCCCCGGCAATCACTAATCTATTATTTGTCTCTTCTGGATTTACCTATTCTGGACATTTTGTGTAATGGAATCACACATCATGTGGCCTTTTGCGACTGGCTTCTTTCATTTAGTATAACATTTTCAAGGTTCATCCACATTGCCACGTGTGTCAATACTTCATTCCTTTCTATGGTTGATTATGTAATATTCCATTATGTAGACATATCACCTGTTGTTTATCTGATTGTGCTCTGTCAATTCATTGAGGACATGGTGGTCCCATTATCTGTTACTAAGAATGCAGGAGGAAGACCAGGTTTGAAGCAGTCTTGCCACAGGAAGATTGGAAAACATTGACTTTGGTTTTAGCTATATTAAGTCTGAGGTTCCCGTGGTACCTCCTGATGCAAATGTCTAATTTGTTCTATATAAGTAAGTCTAAACCACTTACATATATAGAACAACATATATAAGTAGAGGTAATGCCTAGTCTTGAGATAATTGATGAGTAAAGGGAAAAGTAAAACACCAAAGTGCTATTTGAAACCATAGGAGGGTATGAGAAAACACTTAGATAAATGAGATAGAACACAGATAGTACAGATCATTTCTCCTGTACACAAGGTCTTCCATAGGCTGTCTGCCACTTTCCTCTGGGTGGTGGCTGAGAGGTCCAGGCTGGCCCCATCTTGCGGCTCCACCATCTCAACAAGTGACACTATGGTTGCTGTAACAGGGGAGGAGAGAACTAGAACCCAGGCAGGGGCTTTAAATAGCCTAACCTGGGAAGTGAAGAATAAAATTGCCACTCACTAGCCACTGTCTAGAATTAGTCATATATGGCCCTGAAACCACCTATATTAAAATAATATAGGGCAAGAATTATAATAAAAGCCTGATTTCTACAGAAGTAAAGACATCTCTAAAAGTTAACCAGCAATTGTTCATAGCTTGCCTTCCTGCAATTGCTTCCTACTTAAGAGTCACATACCCTTGACTGGTATAAGATTTGTGACTTTCCCAATTGCTGCTATAAACAACATCCACAAGACTGGCCTTTGAGATATCTTCCAGTCTCTGCATTTGGGGAAAGCAACTAATGACAACTGGACCCAGTGGCCATGTGTGGGAACTGACTCAACAGGTTCTATTATCCCTCTGCTCAGATAGTGTCTTAATGCAAGAAGACAATTTCTGATTCCTAACCATATGAGTTCATTCCCGATGATAAGCAGATCCAATTCCCTAGCCTTTTGTCAGCCAAACTACCTTTACAAACCTTAGCCCTAAAATTCCTGAGAAGAGAGATTTGAGAAATTTTCTTCCATCTCCTCACTTGGCACCTCGCAATATTAAACTCTTTCCCCACTGAAACCTGTTGCCTCAGTGTATTGACTTCCTCCTAGGCAATGTGCAAAGAAACTGGTTAGGTGGTAATAACCCTACCTATGCACCAACAGGTTAGGAAGTAGGGTTTCGGGGTCACCAGAAAGGAGAGAAGAATCAGGTAATGGTATCAGCAATGTCTGCCATGTTTCCAATGGGGAGCAGACCCCAACCTCATTCCAAAGGGACTAATACAAAAGGGAACAGAAATTGGAAATCCTCCAGGCAAACTCCTTTAATAAAGACGGCCCTTTCTTGATTGTTCAGCCCCAGGGATGTACTGAGGGAATTAGCCCAAGGGAAAGTGCCATGGCCCTGAAGACACCAAAACCTTGATAAGCTATGTGGCCTCCCTGGATCAGGTGCCACTTAGGTAGAATTCAGTGCAGCCTGAGTTGTCCAGCAGCTGGAGCGTATGGAAAACAGTGTACTGGAAGCACTTGTGCTTCCTTTACTGGGCACAAAGGAAAGTTTTCCCAAACTTCAAGCTGGGAAGAAGACTGGAAGCTGACCTTCATTGATCTCTGTCTCAGTACCCATCACAGGGCCCAGCTTGTGATATAATTATAACATCAAATGTGAGACAGAGTGGGGGAAAAATAGCTATTGATAACTAAAACTGACTGAAGTTACTGCCAGTATTTCCCTTAGGGACTTTTTCTATGTGATGGCTAAAACTCCCAGGGATGTTTATTAGGATGCTGGGGGGTCAGACCTGATTGCTCTTAGCTGCTGCTAATAAGGCAGGAGTTCATTAACACCCCTTGAAACCAGAGGCCTCTACCACTGCCACGGCCACCCTGCCTGCTGCCTGACACCACTCCTTAAAAGCAGAACCTGGGGCAGCGCCTGTGGCTCAGTGAGTTGGGCACTGGCCCCATATACTGAGAGTGGCAAGTTCAAACCCAGCCCAGGCAAAACTGCAACAAAAAAATAGCCAGGCATTGTGGCAGGCACCTGTGGTCCCAGCTACTCAGGAGGCTGAGGCAAGAGAATCACCTAAGGCCAAGAGCTGGAGGTTACTATGAGCTATGACACCATAGCACTCTACAGAGGGCGACAAAGTGAGACTCTGTCACTTAAAAAAAAAGAGGGTGACAAAGTGAGACTCTGTCTCTTAAAAAAAAAAAAAGAGGGTGACAAAGTGAGACTCTGTCGCTTAACAAAAAAAAAAAAACAGCAGAAGCTGTTTGACAGCCTATCTAAATGCTCCCATCCTATTATTTCCTGGGACCTGTCCCTGATCCCCTGAATCTCATCACTCTCTACTGGAAAGGAGGAAATAAAGCTCATCTTCATATGGCTGTATCCTTCTAATCTAATACATTCTAACAAATGTTTGAATTTGAACAAATGAATTGAATTCTAACAAATGTTTCTGGGTTAAAGAAACATTTGTTAAAATTTGGGTTAACACCCATTAAAAGACTGTCAGGTGATTCCATAACATATAAGCATACATGTGTAACACGTGCATGAGTGAGAATGTATATAATATACATCTTGTTCAGTGAAGAAGCCTATGGTAAAGTCATCCAAAGTTACAAATAACAGAATCAGTAATGGAATACTAGGCAAATCAGTGAAAAAGAAGACAGGAAGGACAGTATTGACATTAGAAGTACATGGACTCAGAAAATATCCTCCTCATGGGTCATCACTATGAAAACCTGAAGACCTCAAAAAAGAGGAGGTAAATTAAAACTGCAAATATAAGAAAGTACATGCTGAAATCAATTAAATATGTTATAGACTGTAAAAATAAACATTAAAAACATGGGTACCCAACTGAAAGAAAAAGTATAAAAATTTCATTAAAAGTGATTTATTTTATTTTATTTCATTTCATTTTTGGAAACAGAGTCTCACTTTGTTGCCATGGGTAGAGTGCCGTGGCATCATAGCTCATAGCAACCTTAAACCCTTGGGCTGAAGAGATCCTCTTGCCTCCCTCTCCTGAGTAGCTGGGATTATAGGTGCCTGCCAAAAAGCTGCCTGGTTTTTTTTTTTAGAGGCAGGGTCTCACTGCTCTTGCTCAGGCTGGTCTCAATCTCCTGAACTCAAGCAATCCACCCGCCTCGGCCTCACACACTGCTAGGATTACAGGTGAAAAGTGATTTTTAAATTATAATTCATCCTTTCTGTAACTTGCCCAGCCTATCTACCTTCTCCTGCCTAATCTTAGTAAATTCTTAATTTAATCTGGATTTACAGACAGTTTATTATTAGATTATATAACTGGAATATGAAATAGCTTAGAATAAGTTATTCAAAGAATTTAATGAAATTCACAAATTTATGTAATAAGTATTTATTGATGATTATACTAGGAGCAGAGTTCTTGCCCCAAAGAGCTTATAGTCTACTAGGGAATGTAGACAATTAGGCATTTATGAGTAAGGTTGCAAAGACAATAAATGGAAGGACAACTAACCCAGATTTACAAGAACAGAGAACACTTCCAAGGGGAAGAGACATCTTAGCTAAGAAATGCAATGTAAGTATGGTTCGGTGCCCATAGCACAGTGGTTGCTGCATCAGCTGGTTCAAACCAGCCTGGACCAGCTAAACAACAATGACAACTGCAACAAAAAAATACCTGGGAATTGTGGTGGGCACCTGTAGTCCCAGATACTGGGAGGCTGAGGCAAGACAATCACTTGGGCTCAGGAGTTTGAGGTTGCTGTGAGCTGTGATGTCACCGCACTCTACCAAGGGCAACACACTTTTTTTTTCTGTCTCAAAAAAATAAAGAGAGAGAGAGAGACAAATGCAATATAAGTAGTCTTTGGAAGAGGTGCATTTCCAGAGATAGAGTAGAAATCATGTGGTAAAGGACTAAAAATGAGTACGTACCAGTGAAAGGTACCAAGAAGCCAGACCAGTGATGTGAGTGGGAGCTAGATCACATACAGAGCTGTTGGACACTGAAAGGTATTTGGATTTTATCTTCAAAACAATCAGGAAGTATCAAAGAGAGTTAAACAAGGGGTGAGCCACATCAGATTTTGCTTTAAGAATAATGTTCTAGCTGAGTAGGAAATGTGGGCTCCAGAGGAGATAGGAGGTGAGACAGGGAGATCAGTTAAGGAGGCTGCTACAGATTGGAGTAGATGCAAGATGGCCGACTGGAGCCAGCTTTCCACGGAGGCTCCCATCCAGAATGAGAGTTAAAGGACAGAAGTTTAGCAATAAAGCCAATGGTTTGGATCTGAGCCAAGAGAGAAAGTTGAAGAATGCACATCAACCCTGCTGAGGCAAGCTGCAACCCCAAGGATACAAACAAAAGGTACAAA
Organism: Perodicticus potto; assembly: GCA_963574655.1. Lineage (NCBI taxonomy): Eukaryota > Metazoa > Chordata > Mammalia > Primates > Lorisidae > Perodicticus > Perodicticus potto. The sequence continues at coordinate 9,444 of CAUYRH010027220.1, forward strand.
ATCCATCACCAAGTGGACAGGCGTCCCCTCCCCCATGAGAACAGTTTGCAGTACACCCCATACAAACAAGCAAGCAAGTGGAGTTCAAATATCCTCCCATTTTATCCCATGGGAGAGACCCTCTAAAAACTAGACCTCCTTCCCCTATTAGGGTGCGATGGCACTCTCCTGCCAGGCATAAAACTGTATAACACTATATATATTCTCTACCTGCAATTTTGAACTCCCAGCACTCCCCTCCACTCTCACTCAGAGGTCTGGAAGCCTATCCCCCATGGAGTCCAGATTCTTGGGCATTTTCTTGAGGGGTGTGAATGGGACATGGGCTGTTGCTGATCTGTGCTGATTCTCCAGCACAGGAGAAAGGAGAAGACGGTTAACAGAGAGGGAACCATACAGAAGTGGCGATGCCCCAAGGCACAGAGCAGCAGCCACCAAGGTGAGATCAATAGGGCTCACACCCCTGGGGATATTTTGAAAGGACCCTCCCAGTCTCTCTAGGCAACCAGATGAAGCCAGGCATCTTCTCTGGTGGCAGCCACTGGCGGAACAGAACTGGGATGGAAATGCAGGCCCCATGAGTAAAGGGTATGCATGAGGTGGTACTGGCCTGGGCTAAGTGCGGGGACTAGAATATGCACGCACAGAGACAGAGCAGGGCTGACCCACAGCACTGCTTTACTGAGATTCAGACACATCCAGCCCTCAGGCCATCATAGCTGAGACAAAGATGGGCAGCCAGAGGCTGGAACTGACAGCTGAGTGCCGAGCTCTGACCACATTCACTCCAAAACAAATGGCAGGCAAGACCTGGCAGTGGCACAGACAGGGCTGAGTTGCTCAAACAGCATCTGATCCACAGGGGAATATAGCCGGGACAGAAACAAATTCTGCAAAGTTGTTCTGTTCTGTCAGCAAGATCAATCTGGGGTAGGGCTGGAACTGAGTGAACCACCCCAGCCCCCATTAAGCACTTGAAGTTTTCAGGCCTCACCTCCCCCTGCCGGATAGTGGCAGAGAGTGGCAACCTGGCTGAGGAGACAGAGATCACCCTATGACTAACGCAGGCGCAAAACCCTGGAGCATCTGCTCTTTGGAAGGAACTGGATCCCAGCCCTGCGGGATTACTGGGTGTGACAGAGGTGCAGGTGGGGAAGGAGGCATCAACCTTCCCAGACTAATTTATTTGCTGGGTGGGTCCTTTTGACCTCAAGGAGCACCGGAGCTAGTCATACTTGAGCTGCCAGCAGACCCCTGCTATCTACTTGCCAGAGACCTTCTGAACTCTCCCACCTGAGACTGGTGCTTACTGGGACAATTGAATTGGACCTCTTGAACTGGGCCAATCATCCGAGGACTATTCAAAGTGGTACCCTGGGTGTGTGGAGGTAGGAAGATTTGATTTTCCTTTTCCAATTGTTGCCTGTGGGGGAAGGCGGGGTGACTTAATTGCTGGTATTTCTCCACAGCTGAGACTTCAACCCAGAGTAAATGATTCACTAGGGTAAGATAGAGACCAGATGAAAATAAGACAGAGCCACTTAGGCCCACCACACCAAGAAGGCCCCCAGTTTCTCAGGCCGTAGCACTGTAAGGGTCCTTGGCAAAGCTGTAGGGGAAAAGGTACAGACACCAGTCCCAGCTTTTGGGCAAAGGACTGGCCAATCACTACTCCTGGAGCCCCTAATCCAACTTCTCCTTATCTGCTCATCTAGCCAAATGGTGTAAAATAATCATAGGGCAGAATCAGCAGAAAAATTCTGGTAACATGAATAACCAGAGTAGATCAACCCCTGCCCCCCAAGGAATATTTTGCTGGACACAACTGAAGATCCCATTCATAAACAGATGGCTGAGATGTCAGAAAATGAATTCAAAATTTGGATTGCAAATAAGATCAATAGAACAGAGGTAAAATTGGAATTAGAAATTAAAGGAGTATTTCAAAAGTTGTCTCAAGAATTCAAGGAATTCAAAGACAAAATCACCAAAGATTTTGACACATTGAGACAAGAATTTGCAGCCCTCAAAGATCTGAGAAATACAGTAAAATCCCACAGTAACAGAATGGAGCAAGCAGAAGAAAGGATTTCTGACATCGAAGAAAAAGCTTTCAAATGCTCCCAAACTCTTAAAGAGGAAGAGAAATGGGGAGCAAAAATGGATCATTCTCTCAGAGAGCTCTGGGATAATTCAAAGAAGACCAATATTTGCCTTATAGGGATCCCTGAAAGCGACAAAGTGGTTCTGCAAGGCACAGAGGCTCTTCTTCATAAGATTATGAAAGACAACATTCCAGACATGCCAAGAGATTCTGAAATTCAGACAGCAGACAGTTTCAGAACCCCAGCAGAGTCAACCTGAATAAGACATCCCCCAGGCACATCATAATTAACTTCACTAAAGTAAATATGAAGGAGAAAATTCTGAAAGCAGTCAGAAGTAAGAAAACCATAACCTACAAGGGGAAGAATATTAGAATACTTGAAGATCTCTCTTCTAAAACCTTTCAAGCTAGAAGAGGGTGGTCATCAGCTTTTAATCTCCTAAAACAAAATAACTTTCAACCCAGGATCCTGTGTCCAGTTAAACTGAGTTTCATTTATGATGGAGAAATTAAATACTTTAATGACATTCAGATGTTGAAGAAATTTCCCAGCTCCCAGGATATTCTCAGACCTATCCTCCATAATGATTAGCACAATCCTCCACCACAAAAGTAAACTCACTCAGAAACTGTTGATCAAATTCCAACTTCCACAGTGGCAAAAGGAGTAAAAATGTCCACTGGACTTTTGAAAAACTTGATGCTCAAAATTCTATCAGGTTTATCAATATTCTCAATTAATGTGAATGGCTTAAATTGTCCTCTAAAGAGGCACAGGTTGCCTGACTGGATACAAAAATTCAAGCCAGATATCTGCTGCATACAAGAATCTCATCTTACCTTAAAAGATAAATATAGACTCAGGGTGACAGGATGGTCATCTATATTCCAGGCAAATGGAAAGCAGAAAAAAGCAGGTGTTGCAATTTTATTCACAGATATAATAGGCTTTAAACCAACAAAAGTAAGGAAGGATAAAGATGGACACTTCATATTTGTTAAGGGTAATAATATGATGAGATTTCAATTATTAATATGTATGCACCCAACCAGAATGTGCCTCAATTTATAAGAGAAACTCTAACAGACATGAGCAACTTGATTTCCTCTAGTTCAATAGTAGTCACAGATTTTAACACTCCTTTAGCATTGTTGGATAGATCCTCCAATAAGAAGCTAAGCAAAAAAAATTTAGATTTATACTTAACCATTCAGCATTTGGATCTAACAGACATCTACAGAACATTTCATCCTAACAAAACTGAATACACATTCTTCTCATCAGCTCACGCAACATACTGCAAAATCAATCACATCTTAGGACACACGTCTAACCTCAGCAAATTCAAAAGAATAGAAATTATTCCTTGCATCCTCTTGGACCATCATGGAATAAAAGTTGAATTCAGAAACAACAAGAATCTTCATACTCGTACAAAAACATAGAAGCTAAATAACCTTATTCTGAATGATAGATGGGTCATAGATGAGATTAAGAAGGAAATTACCAAATTTTTGGAACAAAATGACAATGAAGACATGAAGTATCAGAACCTCTGGGATACTGTAAAGGCAGTCCTATGAGGGAAATTTATAGCACTGCAAGCCTTCCTCCAGAGAACGGAAAGAGGGGAAGTTAACAACTTAATGGGACATCTCCAGCAACAGGAAAAGGAAGAACATTCCAACCCCAAACCCAGCAGAAGAAAAGAAAGAACCAAAATTAGAGCAGAATTAAATAAAATTGAAAACAAAAGAATTATACAACAGATCAATAAATCAAAAAGTTGTTTTTTTTAAAAGGTCAATAAAATAGATAAACCTTTGCCTAACCTAACCAGGAAAAAAGAGTAAAATATCTCATTTCATCAATCAGAAATGGCAAAGACGAAATAACAACAGACTCCTCAGAAATTCAAAAAATCCTTAATGAATATTACAAGAAACTTTATCCGCAGAAATAGGAAAATCGGAAAGAAATTGACCAATACTTGGAAGCACAACACCTTCCAAGACTTAGCCAGAATCAAGTGGAAATGTTGAACAGACCTATATCAAGTTCTGAAATAGCCTCCATTATATAAAATCTCCCTTTAAAAGAAAAGGCCAGGACCAGATGGTATCATGTCAGAGTTCTACCAAACCTTTAAAGAGGAACTAGTGCCTATATTACTCAACCTTTTCCAAAATATAGAAAAAGAAGGAATACTACCCAACACATTCTATGAAGCAAACATCACCTTGATCCCCAAACCAAGAAAAGACCCAACAGGAAAAGAAAATTATAGACCAATATCACTAATGAATATTGATGCAAAAATATTCAACAAGATCCTAACAAACAGAATCCAGCAACACATCAAACAAATTATACACCATCACCAAGTAGGTTTTATCCCACGGTCTCAAGCTGGTTCAATATACGTAAATCTATAAATATAATTCATCACATAAACAAATTAAAAAACAAAGACCATATGATTCTCTCAATTGATGCAGAAAAAGCTTTTGATAATATCCAGTATTCCTTCATGATCAGAACACTTAAGAAAATTGGTATAGAGGGGACATTTCTTAACCTGATAGGGGCCATCTATAGCATATCCACA
>CAUYRH010027223.1:0-37477 GCA_963574655.1 Perodicticus potto
CTACCTTGTCATTCCTTGGGGGAGTTGATCTACTCTGATTATTCATATTGCCAGAGTTTTTCTGTTGATTCCACCTCATGATTATTTTTCACTGTTGCCTATGACCATCCTCAGAGTTGGGGAGGTGTCTCTTCCAGATCAGACCCCGGCAGGATCACTCTGTTGTTACTGGATCTTTGTAGGGAGTGACCCTGCATAGCTCCTCTGGGATTGCCCCAGCCAAAGAGTTCTGGCTGAGAGAGCAGCTCTGGAGTGTGGCACACCCAGATCAAGCAGGAGGGCATGGGATGGTGCACGTGGTTCTGGGAGTGCCCGGCACCTGGTGGCCTTTGCAGTCCCTGGCTGGGAGTAGGGCTCAGGAGGGAGGGCATGGGTTGAGTGGCCTCCTGAGTCCCATGCCAGATGGGCGGGGCCATTGTGGAGGCAGAGAGGATAGGGGAGGACACGGGTTGCCTGGCTCCCAGAGTTCCTGGTCTGGGCAGGCCAGCGGAGGCCTGGCGGGTTTCTGGCAGAGTCCCTGGCTACTGTGGGCAGCTGACAGAGTCCTGGCTGGGGTCAGCATGGAGCCACTCGGGGGTCCCAGTGGAGTCCCTGGCCACTGCAGGCGGTGGGTTGAGGCCTGGTGGGGTGCAGATTGGAGCCCCACAGAGGTCTTGGCGGAGTCCCTGTCTGTGGCGGGTGGTGGGTCGAGGCCCAGCAGAGTCCCTGGTTCCTGTGGTGGGTGGACCGAGGCTGGAGGGGGCGCAGATCAATGCTGCATGGGGGTCACGGAAGTGTCCCTGGACACAGGAGGTGGTGAGCTGAGGCTCAGTGGAGTCCCTGGCTGCTGTGAGTGGAAGGCCGATTCTCAGTGGGGCACAGATCAGAGCCTTGGGGGGTCCTGGCGGAGTCCCTGGCTGCTATGAGTGGGAACTGAGTCCCAGCAGGGTGAAGATTGGAGCCACGTGGGGGTCCCAGTGGAGTCCCTGGGTGCAGCGGGCAGTGAGCTAAGCCCCAGCAGTGTCCCTGGCTGCTGTAGGCTTCGGGCCAAGGCCTGGCTGGGCATGGATCAGAGCCACACAGGAGTCCCAGTGGAGTCCCTGGGTGCAGCAGATGGCAAACTGAGGCCAGGCAGTGTCCCTGGCCACTGCAGGCTTTGGGTTGAGGCCTGGCTGGGCATGGATCAGAGCCACACAGGAGGCACAGTGGAGTTCCTGGCCATGGCTGGTGGTGGGCTGAGGCCCAGTGTGGCACCAATCAGGGCCGCATGGGGGTCCCAGTGTAGTTCCTAGCCACTGCAGTCAGCAGGCCGAAACCCAGTGGGGCACAGGTTGGAGTCATGCAGGGGTCCCGGTGGAGTCCCTGCTGCAATGGGTGGTGGGCTCAGCAGGCCACAGAGTGGAGCCCCATGGTTCTGGGTGGAGTCCCTGGCCTGGGGGCTGGTGGGGGCTCAGCGGGGCCCCAAGTCTCTTACCTGGCAGGCTGCCTGGTCCAGCAGACTGGGAGGGTGGGTGCTGTTCAAACCCTCCTCCCTCAGTTTCAGCAGGGGTCAGGTTTCTGGTGCATCAGGTAAGGGTGGAAGGGTGTACTGGAAGTTCAGAATAGTGGAAACTTTGGTTTTTCTGCCTGAAGGTTGGTTTCTTGGAGTTGCAGCTTGCCTCAGCAGAGGTGCCCTACAGTTATCATCTCTCTCTCTCTCTCTCTCTCTCGGCTGGGCTCCCAGTCTTCGGCTCAATTGGGCAGTTTCTGGAGGTTATCCTTCCTTTTGGACAGGAGCCTCTGTTGGAAGTTGCTTCCGGTCGGCCATCTTGCCCTTCCCCCATTCCTGAAGTTTTGTATGAACAGGCAGGATCAACTGATTGAGTTGGGGAGGGGAAACTACATAGTATAGTAAGGTAAAATCCACTGCCTCATTTGGTCTGTTAAAATGGATATAAGGAATTGATCATCCAGGGCCTGATACCTGGTTGATGGAATTATGCAACCATCCTGTGGGGTCAGGTCTGTATTTACATTTCTGGCTAAGAGAAAAGAAAGGTCACCAATGAGAAACCAGGTCATATTTCTACTGTGTTCCACTATGTCTGCATGCCATGAGACCTTTTTATTCTAAACATCTATTCAACAGAAGTCTCTAATATTTCAACTTTCTGCAAAATTCAATCAGTGGTTAGCTTGGCCAGACATGGGTACTTGTTAAATGACGGCTGGATGCATGAATGAATGTGTGAATATAGAAATTTATCCTTACCACGAGATGTAGTCTTCATAAACTGATGAGGCCATCGATTAAGCATGGGTAGATTCTTGGGTTAAGATGTGCACACAGAAAGGAGCTTCAGAAATCCCTTTGTTCAATTCTCTTATTCTGAGAAGGTAGTCTTAGAGGAAATAGCTCATCCTGAGTCATCCAGGCCATAATGTGCACATGTAGAGATGTGCCCAGGGCAGGATCCAGTTCCCCCTCTTGCCATGCTGGAATTGTTCCCATTCTAGCCTGCTGGTCTCTTAATCATATTTCCTTCTTATATGCCAAGTTATAATGTGTGACCCAGGTAGTATGAGGGTCTGTCCCACACACCTAGCATTTTAACCTCAATGTATGAACTATTTCCTTTGGGAAGTTCCTTAAGTTATCATAATTTCCCTGAAGTATTTGGTTTTACATTTATACATACATATATACACATATTTGTATAATATAAATATGGTGGTATACACACAGACACATATAAAATATCCAACCTCTGTGCAAAATAACTTTTTGCCGCAGTCGAGCTTCACTCATCCCATGGGGACTTTGGTGTTTCCATGGTAACTAATGTGATAACTAATGTGCCGCAAAGTGGGGAGCACAGAGAGGAACTTGGCGGAGGAAGCGACTATGACATTCACTAGCATCAGTAAAGTGTGCTTGTTGGAAGGGGTAGGGGAGAGGCCCATGGCATTTTTAGTTGATGCCAGCTTAGGACCTTCTATTCATAGCAGTCACAACTCGGTAGAGTTCCTGGGCTCCCATTCTGTCTGCTTGCTGATGGTGCAGAGGTGTAGAGAAGCTGTTTGCTATCTGTTACTCATGAGGGTGTTGAACCAAAATGTTGGGGTTTCCAATTTCTCATTTGCCTGCAGACTTCAAAGACTATAAGGAGGTTCCAGGTGCCACTAAATCAACCGTGCAAATTAGCACCCACCCACATGTCTGCGGCTCCTTAGAGAGAAGGCCCCACTGGTAGATAAGAAGTGGGTGAGCTGCAAAGGACTTAGAGGACCCTGGCTCCCAGCCAAAGCAGAAGTACTTTGTCCTGACTTTGATTTTTCCATCATTTGCTCTCCTTTCTCTCTCTTTTCCTTTGTTTTCTCTTTACCAAGGATGCTCTAGCACCCGCCTTCCTGTGCCCCCTTCCTTTTGTCTGGGCTGTCCACGTGGCTGTTCTCCTGGGTCTTTCATTGCTGAGAGCACTTGCTTCACCCTCCCTCTGACACAACAGACCCCTAGAGGACAGCAGCTCCGTCTTCTCCAGCTCCTAGCACAGTGAGCAGGGCATGCCTCATGAATTAGCCTATGTCAGAGGCTCTCAAAGGTTGCCAGGCTCCACCCCCAGCAGAGCAGAGAGGAGGACTGAGATTTTGCATATCTAGTAAGTTCCCAGATGCTAATGCCGCTGCTCCAGGGATCACACTTTGAGAACCATTGGCCTAAGTCAAGCTCCGACCCTTGATGAAATGACATCTTGTGATTTATTCCTCTAGTATTTCTTTCTCTCTCTCTATTTTTAAAGCAGAATTTGTATCATGCTGCACACATAGTTCTGCCTTCTGGTGGTTTAATGTGTCATTGCCCCTGTGAACATTTCCCTCTGTGGGCCTCACTAAGTCCCGGCACATGCCGCCTCTGAGAAGTCAAATCTCACTGGAGGGTGGTGTTAATGGGAAAAGGGTTTTACTTTCTCTGAACAAAGTTGGAAGATTTATGTGAAGTGGGTCTGAAGGCTCTAGCTGAAAAAGCCCTGTTCCCTTTGGCCTCATTATACTTCCCTGAGCTTAAGACGAGGAGCAGCCGGCTTGATGGGGTGTGCTCACACTGGACCCCTCGCTGCTGCTGAGGGCTGCTAGGGCCCGAACGCGTCCTGCACATGTGGCATTGAGGGAGCGTGCTGTGCTCGGCAAAGGGGCTCAGCCTGGACACTGCAGTCCCTGTTCGCGATGCCTGGAGGGCCTGGAGGGGAGCCTTAGTGTTGTGCCGGGGGCAGCACAGTGGGGTAGGTGTGAAACTGGGGACCACTCCTTGGATTTCAAAAATACATCCATGGAGGACAGGTGTTTCTGTCAGGAAAGTACCAGAAGAGTCTCATCTCCATTTTCAGTGTGGTTTTTGATGATAAAACATATGATTTTAAGGAGACAGCTTATCCTTGAGAAAGCACCCTGTGGCATCCCAAGGCTACTGATGGGTCCCTAGAGGCCCGTGTCTAATTTCAGCCACAGTTGAGGAGGGCCAGTCCCTCTTGCACCCAGGGATGGTGCAGCCCAGGGGTGTGTGCACAGGTGTCTCATGCACATGGCGGTAATGTCCCTAGAAGGTTCAGAACCAGTGAATGAGTGCCCAGCTGTAACTCCTTCAGGCAGACAATTCTGGGCGTACTACGTGCAATTCCTGGTGCATTGGCAGGGCCCCCCGGAAAGCACCCTTTCATTGGTCTGTCCCCTCCCTGTCTCACTCTCTCCCTCTGTTCCCTCGTGTTTTTACAATGACCCACCTGAAGAATTCCCTGTACACAAGTTCTTATCTCAGAAGTCCTTCCTTTGGGGCCTTTGGGGCAGCCTGCACTAAGGGAGGTGACACAGTCATTCGATACTGTCTAGATGGCAAGCAGCATGACCCTCCCTTCCATGGGACCAGCATCAGAGCTCCAGACGCATCCTGAACCTCTCAAAAAGTCACTGAGCGGGAGATGAGAAAGCCACGCATTCAGACAGGGGTTTGCACCAGGTTTCACAGAGCCTGGAGTTCAGAGCAAAGGTGTGAGAGCTGCTGTGTCTGTAGGCGCAAAGAGGCACGAGGAAGACTCTGGACCTCCTCACTGCGGATCTTTGTCATCCACTTCAGGTAGGAGGTTCCTAAGAAACTTCAAAACGTGATTCTGTTGCTAGAAAATGAACCCGGAGGTGGCAACTCTCCACAGACACAGTAGATCTGCAGCTGACTTCCCATCTCCTGGATTTGGTTATTTCCATCAGCCGTTGGGAATCTGCCTTTCTTGGTACTTGATTCATCTCAGGTTAAAAGATGTTTTGTTTATATCAGCCTAGGCTCACGTCCATGTTCTCAGCCCTGCCCTGTTTCTGACCGCTGACCCCCACATGTCCTGCAGGGGCGTCCATCTGCTCTTGCTGGATCAGCAGGGGCTCCGGGACACCACTGTCTTCACATGTTCATCTGTCTGACCATCCATTCAACATGTGGGTGCTGAGCCTCTCTGGGTCCAGACACCCCACCACTGCGGACGCTGCTGCTGTCTCGGAGCTGACGCTCTGGTGTACAGGGTTCCATCATCTGCACGCGACGGTCACGTGAAAATGCCCCTCCCAGGCCTGGTCTCCTTCCTGTCATGTCAGAATCCTGAGCTGGGGATCCAGTTAGCTTGTCCACACTTGAGGACCACTGAAAAAGGGCACTTCCTACACCCTAGAATTACTGGGTCTTCAGAGTTCCACTACAGCCCCTCAATGGGGCTGTGAGAACATCTCATCTCCCGTCTGCCCTGGGCAGCTGTCCCTGCTGTAGTGGTGCTGGACAGCTCCTCCGTCCTCCGTCCACAGCCCAGACCCGCTGCTCACGCCAGCCATGGCTTTAGCTTCTGCGGCTCCAGTAACACAGTTTTCTCTCTTTGTCCTTAGCCCTGCAGGTGGCGTGGCCGGCCTCTAGTTATCACTGATCTTTATGTGGCTTCTCAGCTGTTTCATCAACCAATCCTCTCTAATGGTTTCCCTCTGTTTGAAACATCCAGGGTGGGCTGGGCACAGTGGCTCACTCCTGTAATCCCAGCAGTCTGGGAGGACGAGGTGTTTGTATCACTTGAGCTCAGGAGTTTGAGACAAGCCTGAGCAAGAGCGAGACTCAGTTTCTACTAAACTAGAAAAAACTAGCTGGGCGTTGTGGCAGGCTCTTATAGTCCCAGCTACTCAGGAGGCGGAGGCAGGAGGATAGCTTAAGTCCAGGAGTTTGAGGTTGCTGTGAGCTCAGATGCCAAGCTCTACCCAGGGTGAAACTTTGTCTCAAAAATAAATAAATAAATAAATGTCTGGGGCGGGGTGTGTGTGCTTCTTTTTTTCCTGAAGGGACTCTGAATGTCATGAAGTAGAATGTAATGAAAAGCACCTATAAGTTCCCACATCCTCATGAGTTTGAGGCTATGGTTCAAGGGAAGGCAGAGGCTGAGGTTGCTGGGAAAGGATGTCCATATCCTGCCTCTAAAGCAGCCAGAATGGTGGTCCACTGGCCTCCCTGTGTCCTGGTCATTGGTGCTCCTGCAATGCTGCTGGCTAAGATCAGAAATCATCAATTTAAGGAAGTTCCTCCAGAGGTTGAGGCCCGTCCTGATATTGATAGCCATGGGGGCTATAGAAAGCTGCCAGTGACACCTCGGAGGCCCAGGTGTACCTCCCATTGGTCCTGCCCCAGTTCCCCTCTGACTCACGGTCTCTTTGAGAAGAGGAATGTGTTCTCTCCGACAGGATAGCTCTTTGAGGGACAACTGACCCATGGTTGACAGAGCACCAGTTGCCTGCAACTCTCAAAAATCACAGTATTTTTGGAATCAGAGGAGAGGTTCGGTTTATTGAAGCAATATGACTCGCCCGACAGCAAAGGGCACCAATCGTCAACTCTTCCAGATCTGCACTAGTATCCGTGCTCAGGAGACCCTGGCTGAGGACTTGAACTCCCTGCATCTTCTATTCTCTGGCCGTAACACTTCCCTGTACAGTAGTGGCAAAAAGTAAATTGGATTTTAGTTCTCACACCCCCAGCACCTCTGAGGCACTCAACTACAGCTGGTTTGCTCCCCATTTTCTCTTTTCCTTCCCCGAACTTGAGATAAGAGTCTAGCAGAAGGGACTGAAGTCAAGAGCTGTTTGGGTTTCCAGCTGACCTGGTCATTCCTTCTTTCTCCTCTCATGATAACCCAGGGATCCTGTGAACCGCCTTTCTGTGAACTGCAAAGGCAAAATGTTTTTCATTTTTTCCCTTTACATGTTTACTAGTTTTCAGCTACGCTCCTTTGAGGGCTGCCCTCCCGACAGTTTTTAAGGGTCTTTCTTGGTGCATTGTGGGTGTTCAGTCAATGGACTTACTTTGATTACTCTGACAGTGACAAATATGGGAGACCTGCGTCCCCAGAAGTGGAAGAAGTGCTCTTGGGGATAATGCCTACAGAGGAAAGACTATATTTTCCATGTATAATGTGCATCCATGTTTTTGACCCAAACTTTCAGGAAAAGAAAATCTTTCATTTTAAAATTTTTAAGGAGGGAGGAAGTGTCTGCTTGGGGGCCTCTTCTTCTCTCCTGAGAGGCACAGAGCCGGCCACTCAGAGAAGCTGGGAGCAAGCCCAGGCAGCAGGTGGGAGCAGTCTGGATGGCCTGAGCACCCGAGTCCCCCCTCTGTCCCCTCCCTGCCACCCTCATCTCCACATGCTCCTGTTTTCTATTCCCACTCATGCCCATCATTGGGAATATGTGCATAGCCACTCCATCGAGAACCCTGGTGGGCTAACCTCCCAGCAAGCTGGTGTGAGGGGCCAGGTTTGGCCCTGCCTGCCCTAGGCTCCTGATGGTGGATCTCTGCCCTTACTGGGTTGCCTCACGTGGCTGGCCCCATTCTGAGGCCCCAGGACACTGTGCTGAGGAGGGGCCTTCCCTGGTGACACCCAGTGAGATGCCCCACATTACACTTGTTTAGTGGCTAGACTGTGCTCTCCTCGAGCTGTCCAGATCTCGGGCACTCAGTACCATCAGAATGAACAACACCAGCCTTCCCCAAACTTGCAAATCCTGCAAATCACCTGGGTAACTGGTTAAATGTGACTCCTGAACCACACCCCAATCCACTGAATCAGCTCTCCAGGAGAAAGACCTGGGCGTCTGTTCCATTAACAAGCAGCCTAGATGGTTCCTCCTACTGGTGAGTTTGGGAATTAGACCAACGCAACACCTGGGGCTTCGAACAGGTCAGAGGCTCAAAATTATAATCTGTGGCCTTAGGTATCCCCGAGCTTTACGTGCTTTGCTGCCCGGTGCCCTGGCAGACAGAAACTTCCTGAGAGCTGAGGCCCAAGGTCCCAGCAGTGAGCTACTTGTAGAACCAGGTCTCAGAACCTGAGTCTCCCAGACCCGGGCTCCTCAGCGTGTCTCAGGAACCTCAGAATAGGGCCAGCGGGGCAAGAGATGGGGTGGCTGAGAAAGGGCTGGGATCTACTGTCAGGGACCTGGGGAGGCAAGGCGGGTCCTGTCCCCTCACACCAGCTTCTCAGGGAAAAGCCCCCTGGGGTTCTCTGCAGAGTGGCCTTGGCCACGGTCCTACGGACGGACATGAGTGAGAACAGAAAATGAGAGGATGTGGATGAGGGTGGCCAGGAGGGGACAGGTGCTCAGATTGTCTGGGTCACTCTCCCCTGCCACCTGGGCTTGCTTCTGGCTTCTACTGTGGCCGGCTGCATGCCCACTCCTCCATGTGAGAGAGGAGGTGCCGCTGTGTGGCCACTTCCAGCCTCCTTTCACCATGATGCTAACTTTCATGTTGCTATTGGCAGTGTGCCCGCCTTCAAGACGGTGGTGGCGGGGGTATCCACACAACAGGTGGACTGGAGGCTCCTGCAGCTGTGGTGCCTGTCCAGTGAAGGTGTGGCTAGGGAGCAGGGGGGCACAGAGGGAGCGCCATTGCCAGGGTATTATTTTGCATACAGATATCTTTATTGCTTACTAGAGTTACACTTTTAACACATAAGCATAAAATAATTAAAAATATTTATATGGGTACAGAATTAGTACTACCCATGTATAATGCACATCCTTATTTTCCCCTCAGATATCTGGGCAAAATGTATATACACAGCAAAAATGGCAGGTGTCAGTAAATGACATGTGGTGCTGTCATGCCATTCAAGGAATTGGGACTCTCAGCAGGCATAGGGACTTATGGCACCATCCACTCCTCTGTTTCCTGCTACAGAGGAAAAAGACCCTTTACCAGTACAACATTTAGCTAATCATCAATTAACTGTATATCCTTTATATCAGGTTTTTGACCAGTTTTTTCCTGCCCAATACTTAATATTTTATTTATTTTATTTTTTTCTTTTTGAGACAGAGCCTCCAGCTGTAACCCTGGTTAGCTGTAACCCTCACAGCAACCTCCAATTCCTGGGGTCAAGCGAGTCTCCTGCCTCCACCTCCCAAGTAGCTGGGAGTACAGGCACCCGCCACAACGTCCGGCCATTTTTTGGTTGCAGCTGTCATTGTTGTTTGGCGGGTCCGGCTGGATTCGAACCTGCCAGCTCAGGTGTACGTGGCTGGCGCCTTAGCCGCTTGAGCCACAGGTGCCGAGCCGCAATACTTAATATTTTAAATGACATATTTACACTCTTCATTTCCATCCCACTCATGTCTACAAATAACTCTTGCCATCCTATGGGTTCGTTTGCCTTTCAGGATGAGGTTCTTTTCTCTCTCTCTCTCTAACTCCATGAATCATTTACTAAGATTCTGCTTCCTATGGGATAAATGCTTAATTAATCAATACAGTAATATTCTCTTAGTTTCCTCTGAGAAAATTCCAGAATTTTCAGGCATAAAAGCTGCAGTCCCAGTCTCTACTGAAAGGTTGTTTTCCTTTGGGAACATTGGAACTGAGCAAAATGGAGCCAGAGACTGTGAGAACACTGTCCATGTGATGCTGGTTCTCTCGGAACGTGGTGCAGAGTAAGGAGATGCAATTGTAATTGTTTTCCTAAGAGTGACAACAAAATTATGTTTACCAGGAAAACTTCTGTGTGTTTTGTGTTTCGGAGAGCAGTCTGTCAAATTTTAAGATGTGAAAGGGGTGTATATGTGTGTGTGTGTTGGGGGTGGTGAAGTTCAAGTGTAAAAGTCACATCTGCCCATAGGAACATTGGGAGCTCTTCAGTCATCTTGCCGTCCCCTGAGTTCTGAGGTCTGGGCCTCTCTACACCTGCTCATTCCTTGGGACATCATCTCCGAGGGAAGAAACAGAATGTGCTCCCCAGCGTATTAACAGAAAGCCCTGGCTTTGAAATAGCTTCTGTTGAAAGGAGGGAAGGCTAGTGAAAAATGCTAATGGGACTAAATATATCTGAAGCCATCTGGCAGTGAACCTAGAGATTTTACATGCATTATGCCCATGCTTCTCTTAACATCCTGTCCTGGTTATCTATTACTGTGTAACAAACTACTCCCAAATACAATGTTTGAAAACAGCAATAAGTTTGTTATATGTCATGATTTGGGGGTGCATGAGAAATTCAGACCAGGCTCAGCTGGTGGAGACCAGATGGGCTGGTGTGGAGGGTCAGAGATGGTCTCATCACACATAGGTGCCTTGGCAGGGATGGCTGGAAGGCTAGACTCAGTTGAACCAGAGGACCCACACATGGCATCTCCGCCATGGCAGCCTGAGAATGTTCCAGAAGATCCAGAAGGAAAGTATAAGTCTTTTGACCTTGCCTTGGAATTCGAGAGAACATCAGTCTGCCACATTGTCTTGGTCAAGCACATCACTAAAAGAAACCCTGATACAAAGAGATGGGAATGAGATTCTCCCTCCCAATGGGAGGTGTGGGAAAGAATGAGGCCAATTTTCCTCCTCCTCACCTGCTCCACACTCTTCCCAGTAATATCACCTTCTAGCATCCTATATGATTTATTTATTTATTAGGTTGATTGCTTATTGTTAATCTATCCATACTTAAATATAATGTCCGTAAGGGCAAAGATCATTGCCTGTTTTCTTCACTAGAGTATCCCAAGCACCTAGAAATAGTGGCTGGAACATGGTATGTAGTAAGTGCCCGATTAAGAATTGATGAATGCTGAATGAACTACGGTGGAACCTCCATGGTCGGCCACCTTCCTAAGCTGACCTAATCTTCACAGACTGGACGTGCACCATTTGTGTGTTTCAGTGCAGTAGGCCTCGTTCTAATGGTGACCACCTCCGTTTGTTGACCAGTTTGTTGCAGCTCCTTGGGTGGTCAACTTACAGAGGTTCTACTGTATTTTATTTATTTAATTCTCTCACTGCCCTTGGGGAACACTTCTATTGTTATCTCCATTTTACAGATGAAAAACTGAAACATAGAAAGCTTAAGTCACTTGTTCAAAGTCACACTGCTAGTGAGTGGCAGAGCCAGGGTTAGAACCCAGGTCTCTCTGATGTAATTTGATGAATGGGAAACTGATTCCACGCAAGAGAAGAAAGTCAGCAACTCCTTTGCCCCAGCAGCACATGGGGGGACAAGCAAAGAACTGTAATCACGGCCTTTCCTTGTTTCTCAAGCCAGATCCGTGACCGGCCCTGGGTTCATGGTTCTCTCTTGGAATGGCTTACACACTGGCTTTGCTTTCTCTTTACCAGAAAGACTTACAGGGAGAAAGCGGAGGCCAGACTGCTGCGTAAAGTGAAGCGAGGGGCACGCTGGCTGCTTCTTAGCACTGCCAGCACTGATAGTCAACGCAGGACTCTTGGAAATGAAGACGGTTCTTTACTTGATGGTGAAATCAAGCCAGGCCAAATGGTGATCAGCCACAAAGCAACTTCCTGCGTTCCTATTGAGTAATTCCATTCACTTCCTTCTTGGCTATATTTAGAAGCAATCCATGGTCTCTGAAATGACACAATCCAGAGGATGATGTGTCTGAAGCCATCTCACATAGTCTGAGTCTGATGTCTGCAATCACACTGTTCCTGTCACTTCCCCGCTTCTCCCACTGCAAATGTGAAGCTTCCTGGTGTCTCCAGGGAACAGCCACCTTCCCTGTTATTTTGTCATCTTTGGAACTGCTTCAGTGAAATGACATCATTCTGACCTCGTAACCTCCTCTGTCTAAATATAAGTGTTGGGTGCATGTGATTTTCTTCAGGACAGTCAGGATTCCAGCCGTTGGCTGGTCGTCTGCTTCTCCTTTGCCCCCACTCTGGAAAACGGCTCCCTCACTGGGTCCTTTGCTGTGGCACAGCCCTGGGTAGGGGCTGAAAGTGACGCTGCTGACAGGTGGTGCTGGAACCCTGGGGAAGAGGCAGAGCACTGCTGGGTGTCCAGGCAGATGGTGGAAACCACGGCCCAGTGGTGCTGTGAGGTATCTGGGTTAGCAAATGTGGCTTGTGGAGGAAGGCAGAAAGGTGTTCTAAGGTAGAGGGCGGGGACCCAGAAAATCAATGATTGGAGTAGTAAGAAGCTAACCAGAGAATCAGGGATTAGAACAGATCTGTGGTCCAAGGGTGGGGCCATTCATTCATTCATGGACTCAGGCGCTTTCTGTGTGCCCAATCCCATGCTGGCCCTGAGAGTTCCAGGGTCAGCTAGTCGTGCTATTATCCTCAGAGTAATGATGGCAGCTGAGAAACCAGCTGGCAAATGCACATACAATCCCAAGGGGGATGTGCCAGGAGACAGGAGGAGAGAAGGACCTCTGACCTGGGGTGGGGGGGAATAAGGCTGAATTGGAAGAAGAGTGGAGGAAACAGGGCCTAAGGTGGGTGGGCGTTTGAGAAGGCTGTGAAGGTGCTGAGAGTGGCGTGTTGAAAGCACTGAGCGATGGCTTCTGGGGAAGCAGATACTAGGTAAGAGTTGGGGGTCCTGCTCAGCCTTGTCTAGTGAGGGACAGGACAGGGGTTTGGGCACTCCACTCCTCCAGGTCTCAGGTGGCCAATGTGGAGGCAGATGGCACAGAGGTCCTCAAGGAGCTGGTTGCTCATAGCCTGCCCAGCTCAACACAGCGTCTTTGGGTTGACTTTCTTCCTACTCAGCCCTGCCATCCTCCTGTCTTGCGACAAGACTTCCCTCGCCTCCCCAAACAGTAGGCAAAGTAACAAAAAGTGCTTCCTGTCTTTTTGGGGGAACCTGGGCAAATTACGGCCAAGAGAAAAATGGTCTTTGGGAATGGCTTTTTGGGCCACTGTAGATTTGTGAAGTGGTGATTGCAAAGGCCCTGGAGTCAAGTCTCCTTCAAACCTGGCTCTACCTCTCACGACCTTCCTCAGCACTTAGAGCCTCTGTGGCTCAGTCTGTCCATCTCTAAAATGGGGATAATTGTGTGTTATACCTCACAGGGATGCTGGGAAGAGTAAATGAGGTCATGTATAACAAATGCTGTGCACAGGGCGGGACATAGCAGGTGTTTTTATACTCACTGGGCCCTTTTCACTCAGAAATTCTGTTAATATTAATCCTAAGCCCAACCAATCTCTTGCTTTACTTCAGCTCCCTGTACCCACCACTCCAGACCTGCACCACCCAGCTGGTAGCTACTAGGCACGTGGGTTTTTAGTAAAATAAATTCAATTCAATTCCTCAGCAGCACTAGCCACATTTCAAGTGCTCCACAGCTCCACATGGCTGGCGGCTCCCACACTGGACAGCGCAGCAGTAAGATCATTTCTACCATGCAGCAAGTTCTCTTGGACGCACTGGGAGGTGGGAGCCAGGAGCTGGGAGCTGTCCTCTGCCAGGACATGTCTACCGTCCACTCCCAGCCCCGTGGTATGGTTCTTGGTATTCCTCCCAGCTGGAATTCCTGGGTGCTGGCAGCTTCCACCCCCAAATCTCACTATCTCTCTGCAAGGGGAGGCACCTCCCAGGCCTGCCCAGCCACACTGCACTCCTCTCTTCCAGCTGCTCCACCTGGGCTTCCAGGCTAGGGACAGGAGTCACCAGGTGATGGCAGAGCCAGCGACACTGCTGCCACATCCCATTGGCCAAAATGAGGCATGTGGCCAAGCCCAAGTTGGTGGGTGGGGGACGGGAAGAGCCTGTCTTTACTGGGAGGTGTTGCAAAGTTACAAGGCCAAGAGTGTGGATTCAGGGAGGGGAGAAGAATCATAGCTTCGTCTATCCTGATGCAGAGCATAGAATTCTGCTGTCAATCCTGCTCCCTTCCCCCACACTCCCTGAGGGGCCCTACTTCCCTTCACCTGTGGGGTGCTTCCCGCATCTTGGATCAACTTCCAGGAAAGGGCCACCTGGAGCAGCTGAGGCCATGAATCCATCTGCATTATTTGCAGGCTAAACCAGGACCGTTTACTCATATCAGCTAGTCTTTAACGATGGTATTTTAGGCAGCGTGAGAGTTACCTGAGGGCTCTGTGTATCCACATCTGTGTGTTGATGAACAGGAGCCAGAGTTAAGTGATTTCCATGTGAGCTGCAACAGGCAGCCAGAGGAGCACCCTTTGGGGCCTGGCTCAGAAGCTAGGAGACTCAGGGAAGCCACCTGCTTGCTCCTGGGTCACGTTTTCTGCCTATGTCTGGCCCTCAGTTTTCTCACCTGCAGAGTAGCTAGGGGGGCTGATGGTTCCTGTGATCCCGGGCGGCTCTGAGACACCATGGCCCTGTGTTCTCACTGTGTCCCCGTTGAAGTAGAGCACCAGTTGGCTTTGTGGGAGAATGTCTATAGCCTTTTCCAACTCCAATCCTGCCCTCTGCCAAGGTACCTGACTTCCAGACTCGCAGAAAGAGAGTTTTAGGGTCTACCTTTTCTAAAAGGTATGTTTGTAGAGACATGAGTGTGACTTGGGCTGTGTCTAGACATTAGCCCCACCTAGAATCCCACTGACATTTTATGGGGTGGGAGAAAGGCTTGCTGGATATAGAGGTATCCAACCACACATTGGAAGAATAAGAGTTGTCTTGGGCCACACATTAAATACACAAACACTCAGGAAAGCTGATTTTCCCAGGGGAAATTCAGGTGTGTCCTGAAGGTACAGGGATTTGGTAGGCAGGAGGCTCTAATACTGCTTCCTAGGACTTAAGCCCATCTCTACAACACCCACGTGAGTGTCAGAACAGTGTGGCCTTTGATTTTTTACAGACAAACCCTGGGGTTTTCTTCTTCAGGAGTCAAACTGTCTAGCATTTATCCAGAATGATTTGCTATTGGTTTAGAAGTTCATTTTTGGAGACAAGGGCAAAAATAACCTGGCTGCTCACCTACCACAACAGAAGCAGGAGGAATGATCTTGGCTTCTGGGGAGACTGTCTCTGTGACCCTGCCTGGGCAATGCCTCTCCAAAGGCATTTGAAAGGGTCAAGTCATGTGTAAAATGTCAGGAACTAGATGAAATAAATGTTGGGAAGGGAGACTGGAAGAAGGGGACTGAGGGGTGCTGGAGGCTGCAGGAGCACTGCCTGGGTAGGCAGACACCGGAAGGGTATTGGGTTTCAGACTTAGACCACCAGTGGGGAGTCAGGAAGAACCCACCCACTTGGGGCACCTGCCAGAGCTGGGGCTCTCACAAATGAGCCAACCTCCCACCTGTTACTTGCATCTTCCTCTCACTGTAGAGAGTGTGTGTCACATGCTGTGTGTCAGGTCCTGTGTAGGAATCTAGGTATCTTAAATGAATGCCACCCTTGAGGCCACCGAAGTTACCATGACAGTTAATTCAATGTGACAGGATTAACACAGTAGTTACACTAAGAGAGCTGTTATAAGACGCTGGTGAGTGTTCTTTCTTCCTCACTGTAACCTTAAAAGGTAAGTGTTATTCTCATTTTATGAGAAGGAAACTGAAGTTAGAAGAAGCTAAATAATTTGCATTACAAAATGACTAGGTTACAGCTAGTCAAGCAGGGTTCTGGGAGAATAATCTGAAACTAGTACAGTCCAACAGAAAAAACATGAGCCACTTGATAAAGTTTTCTAGTAGTTGCATTAAAAATAGTGGGAAAAACCAGGTGTAATTGATTTCAATAAAACATTTTATTCAGTCCATTATATCCAAAATATTATCATTTCAACATGTAATTAATATAAAGACTATGAATGAGCTATCTTGCCTTTTTTTTTTTTTTGGTTTGAAGATGAAATTTGGTGCATTTTATACTTAATAGCACATCTTAACCAGGGCTAGTCGCATTTCAGGTTACTTATGACCCATGGTGTCTGTGTTGGACAACATAGTTGTGGCTTAGGGATTTTATGTAAGTGGGACAGGGGCATGAAACCAAGCCCCGGTGTCAGGGACTCTTCATTAGGGATGGCCCTAGGGATTAGTAAGGCAGAGGGGGTTAAGTGTACCTGTGGCAGGAGGCACAGACTCCTCCAGTACTGTAATCCATTGAGGGGACTACAAACATTTGCCATGGGGAGAAGGGAGACAGGGTTGGATGGGGAGGAGAGTGAGCCAGGCTTTGGCAGGCCTTGCATGCTACCCCAGGAGGCTGAGTTTCATTCTGATGCCGATGGCATGTGATGTCCTCAAAGGTGTGCTCCTTCGTAGACTACTCAGGGGCCAAGGTGGGAAGACAGGGAGCAAACTCACAGGAGCTGGAGAGAAATGGAGAAATAGCTGGAGAGCTATTTAGGAGGCTGGCCTATGGGAGGGGAGGGGTGAAGAAAAGCATCCCAGAGAGAGAGAGATGAAAGAGAAAGGATGCAGGGGGAGAGACAAAGGAGAGAAAGGGAGGGATAGAGGGAGGAAGAGAGAAAGATGAAGGGAGAGAGGAGAGGAGAGAGAAGGGGGGAGATAGGAGAGAGAAAAGGAAGGAAGGGAGAGAGATCTTAAGGATAGGACTCTGGAATATATTAGATTTTGGAGTGAGAAGAGGGAAGAATTTACTGGCCCCCCATTTGCAAGACTGTGTGATTTTTCTGCAGAAATCCTCAGCCGCCCTGGAACAAAAGTAGATAGTTAGGAACTTGGACCAAACCTTCTTTTTTACAAACAGAGACTGATTTACCATCAAGAGGCAGCTGGAGTCTTCTTCAAGTCTCCTTGTTGCCTATGTTCCCCCAAACCACACTCACTTTGATCTCCCAAACCTAGTACAAATGGTCCACCTCCCTCTGTGCTCCGATGTCACAGTTCCAGTGAACATGGGTGTTGCTTTCCCCTTTTATTTCTTCCAATGGCTCCTGTTGTATTGGAAACACCTGTCAGTGGCATCAATGGCACTGAACATCTCCTGTAGGCCTCTCCTCCAAGACACCTGTGCTAAAAGAGGAGGTGGTTCATTGTACCACAACTCTGACACTTGCCTTCCCACTGAAATTGCCATCATTTTGTGACAGTTGTGGTTTCACCTACAACACCTCTTTGCTGAGGGGCCCAAACTTCTACAAATCCAACAGATTCCCAGGGGACCTGCAGCTGGCCTGTGAACCACACTCTGAGTAGCGAAGGGCCTGAGCAGGGTCTCCGTCTTAGCAGCTTACTAGAGCAGCTCATGGAGAGACTGTAAAGTCTCTGAAGCCCGGGCTGCACTCCAGACCCATGAAAGCACAACCTTCAGACATGGGAGCTGGTACCAGCCATGTTTAAAGCTCTGCTTTCAGACTCTCTTGGAAGCCAACCACTAGGGAAAGAAATCTATGCTATCCAGCTAGAGAGAAGGGCCCTGGACAGTGAGATACTGTGTTGAAAGAGGGGTCACAGGGAGGAGAACTGAGGCCCAGACCCAAGATGAGGGCTTGGACACATCAGTGAGACCATCTTGGTCCTCCAGCCCTGGCTAGCTGCCCCAGCCAGTGCCCTGTGGAGTAGACATGAGCTGTTCCTGCAGTGCCCCACCCAAGTCTCTGACTTGCAGGATCATGAGTTGTTAGGATGAAACCTAATGGTTGTGGTTTGTAGGACATGAAGCTTGGGGACATTTCTTATGCAGCAATAGCTAACTGATAGAACCCACAGGACTGTAAGTGCCTTGTGTGTAGGATCTGTGTTGCTTCCCATTCGCAACCTACACATTTCAGTGGGAATTCAGAGAAGGCTGGAACAGTGCTGAATACCAGGGAAAGGCCAAAGTGAACAGTCTCTTTAATGTCCAGGCCCGTTAAAGTCAGGAAATAGAGCTTCATCTTTTGGAAATATGTTCAGGAAAAATCAGATCAAAATAGACAAGGCTCCGCCCCCAACAGATGAGCATCTGGCCTTTTGCAGGCCTCTGACCTGCCTGCTCATCCCCCCTACCCTACTGATAGCTCATCCTCTCCTCACCCCACTGACAGCTCATCTTCCCCCACCCCACTGACTGCTCATTCTGTCCACCCTACTGACTGCTCATACCCCCACCTTGCTGACTGCTCATACCCTGCCACCCCGCTGACTGCTCATTCCCCCAACCCCACTGACTGCTCATCTCCCCCACCCTGCTGACTGCTCATTCCCCCCACCCAGCTGACTGCTCATCCCCCCCATCCCACTGACTGCTCATCCCCCCCACCCCACGGGCTGCTCATCCCCCCCATCCCACTGACTGCTCATCCCCCTCCACCCCGCTGACTGGTCATCCCCCCCATCCTTCTGACTGCTCATCCCCCATCCCAATGACTGCTCATTCCCCCCACCCCACTAACTGCCCATCCCCCCATGACTGCTCATCCTCCCCCCACCCTGCTGACAGCTCATCCCCCTACCCCACTGACTGCTCATCCACCACAGCCCACTGATTGCTCATCCTCCCCTGACCCTGCTGACTGCATCCCCCTCCACCCTGCTGACTGCTCACCCCACCCTGCTGGCTGCTTATCCTCCTCCCACCCTGCTGACTGCTCATTCTAGGGCTCCACCATCCAGGCACAGCGACCAGCAGTCAGTGGGTGGTAAATGACTTCAGGGAACTCCCAGGAAGGTGGTCAGGATCACAGCTTACCTTTCTGATATTATCTCCATGGAAATTCTGGTTTCTTTGAAGAAAGAAAGAACCCAGGATAGGGCCTCAAGCTTCATGGAGGGTGAGAGACCATGGAATGCCTGAAGGCAGCTCCTGTAGAAAGCTGTTGGGAGAAGTGGGAGAAGAGGAGTTCCCTGCAGTCCTCAGCCAGATTTTGCTGAGTCCCAGGGGCCTTGGGGGCAGCAGTTTCTGGCCAGTCAGCCTGACCCTACGTTGGGACATGGGCACAGTTTGGGGATACCGGGGATGGAGGTAGAGGGAGGTGTGGCCCTGGCTGCCTTAGTTCCTGTCACAGGGTCTCATTGGGCTCCTCTCTCAAGCCCTAGCACCGCCTTTCCTTGGGCATGGGGGAACAGTGCCCCGAGAGCTGGGCGTAGGGGACAGAGGAGTGACATCTACCTTCTGCCCCTGTCTTGATGCAGATGTACACAATGCTGTGGTTTGCCTGTGTCCTTTGCCAGGGGGTTGCCTGTTCCAGATAGCAGACCCAGAGAGGATGGTGCCCAGCTCATGCTGGGTGCTGGCTGCTCCCAGGTGTGTGTGAAGCCTGCCTAGGCACAGATGTGGAGGCCCCTCAAAGTGGGCCATGGACTGGTCCTGGTCCACGAGCTTGTTGTTACCAGTTGGTGATAAGAAGATCATTTAGAAACATTCATGGCACATTAACCTGGCAGCTACATACACACCTGTGATTTTGTGTTTCATAAAAGTGTTAGTCCATGATGGGTTGGAAATGAAACAAATCCGTTTTCACAAAGCAGCAGCACTGAACTGGAAACCAAGTGTAGAGTGTGGAAACAGCGAGAGAACCTCTCCCGGGTCTCCCGTATGGCCTCACACTCCCATTAACTTAATGGAGCAGTGAGGAATAAAGTTCCCCATTATTCCAGCTAAATCCAGTGCCCACCCAGCTCTTCCTTCTCAGGGCTTCTGCTATTCCAGCTTTCACAGTGTGGCTTTTGGATCAGTAGCATCAGCCTGACACAGGAGCCTGTTAGAATTGCACCTTCTCAAGTCCCACCCAGGCCTGCTGACTCCACAACTCTGGGGAGTTAATGCTCCCTGACCCATGTAATTCTGATGTTCACTTTAGTTTGAGAACCAGTGGATTCTTGTCTCTAGAACATCATTATAGATGTTTTTATTCTCTGCGACTTTAAATTTTAAACAGGTTTCTCTTTTCTCTCCAACTACATTCTGAGTTCCTTGCACACAGGGACCCAGAATTCTAGATCTCTGCCTCTTCCATACCTCCTAACTCATGCTCAGATAGGGATAAACCAACTATTGACATCTCCCATCTTTTGACGTTTTATTACAATTATGTACTGTACTCATCCCACAGTGGGGCAGACCAGAGAGCAGAAGGAACATGATAAAACTGAATTTAGGATCAGACAGTAGAAGAATTAGGATGAAAGTTCTCTTCCTATCC
Source organism: Perodicticus potto (assembly GCA_963574655.1). Classification (NCBI taxonomy): domain Eukaryota; kingdom Metazoa; phylum Chordata; class Mammalia; order Primates; family Lorisidae; genus Perodicticus; species Perodicticus potto. The sequence goes on from CAUYRH010027223.1 coordinate 20,323, forward strand.
TCTCCCCCTTGGCGTCCAGTGGAGAATTCATTCCCTTCCAAGTCTCCTCTTCACTAATTCTACCACCAATGTCTGTGCTTGATGATTTTAGTCTTTTGCAGGGCCTGTCAGGTCTTTTAAATTTAAGAAAAAAAGTTTAAAGAGCTACCAAAAGGAAGTTATTAGCTCTGTCAGGTAATTTGGGCATTCAGAGGAATCTGACACCTGTGAACATCATCACCCACTACAAACAAAACAGAGGCAGCTTTGGACACTCTGCATGTGAAAAGATACTCAAGGCATCTGTTCTAGAAGGACCATTGGAGTCATTGAGTGGTGTTAGGCACAGTCCCCTTTGAGGGCTTAAGGTGTGGGTCCATCCCATCTCTTTCTGCCCCCCTTTACAGGTCTTGGAGCTCTGCCCACTGCTGTTGGCCTCTTAAAGTGAGGGCAGGAGGGCAGGCAGATTTCCTCTTCTTACCAAAGGATGATTTGCAATAACTTGTTAAGTCAGGAGATAGCATGGAACAGACTTGTGGAAACAGTAGGTTTCAAAAGTGACCATTCTGAGGACCCTGACACTGCACTGGGGCCTGACCCCATCTTCTCACCTCTTCTTTCTCTGTGGCCTCATGCCTGGGTACATCACTGATGCTCCCAAAACCAGGCGACCCCTCCTGCCTGAAATCTCCTTGTTCATCTGCAGAATTAAGTGGAGCCATGTGGCAAACAAACCCAGTCCTCTGCAGGGCAGCCAGCATTTCCTCCACGCCCCCACCTGCTCTCCTGTTAAAACCTGATGCAAGGTGGCTCTGAACAACTCTTTTAGAAGATGCAGCAACTAAAAGCAAGAACCCTGCACGTTCCTTTCCCCACTCTTATCTATTGTGGGGAATAAACCTGGGAATGGTAAGCAGTGTGGGGTGCTTATGATTTGGAGGAGCAAGTCACCCCTTGCTTGACACCCTACCCTTAGAATAAAGATGACTCCTGTCTCGGTCCTGGTCTCCCTCGTGCCCTCACCCGGTACTGTTCCCTGGCTTAGGTGCCAGTTCCTGGGGAGCTGCTGTTTCTCCAACACTCCAACCTCTTCATCAGAGGGTTCCATGTCACTGTTCCCTCTGCCTTGACTATTCTCATGCTCAGCTTTCAGTCTTTGTCCCTTCTGGGCCTGAGTTCAAATGTCATCTCCCCAGGGAGGGTTTTCGTGATCATATGTAATGTCATCTGACTGAGTCTGGCTGATTCCCTCTGGGATCCTGGCGGGAATGCTGGTACCCTTACACCCATGATTGGCACTTTGTGAATGCTGGTGGGACGAGTGATGAGTTTGGAGACAAGACAGACACAGTGCCCTTGCCACCTGCCATCCTTTATGCTCTGTGGTGTGTATGCTCTGAGGGGCCCTTCAAGACTCAAGTAGATTTTTTTCTCTGCCTCTACCCACAGACTGGGTCTACCCCATCAATATGTTCTGCCTGTTGAATTCCTTAGAAAACCAGCAAACTCCAAATTGGGGAATGGAAGCCTAACCCCAATTTTGCTATGATGAGCTATGTGATTATAGAAAAGACAATCACTGTCTGTGCTTCAGTTTTCACATGTGCAAGCTGGTGTATTAGTTTCCTGTGGCTGCTGTATGGAACACATTGCCACAAACTTGTTGGATTTTAACAAATTTATTTTCTCACAGTTCTGGAGTCCAGATCCAAAAATCAGTTTCAGAGGGGTCATGTTAGGGCAGGGCACACTCTGCTAAGGGCTCTAGGGGGACGATTTATTCCTTGCATCATCCAGCTTCTGGCACCCCTCCAACCTCTGCTGTGTGTGTCTGTTTCACTCCCTCTGTGTCTTACAAAGATATTCTATAAGAATTTATCAGGATGATCCAGAATAAGCAAATCTTCTCAAGATCCTTAACTTAATCACACTGTTTGCAATGCAAGGTAATATCCAGGGATCAGGAATGGGGCCACCATTCAGCTCACTACAGATGGGTATCGCAATATCTGACCAGCTCGCTGCAAAAAGTGTTGGGAAGAACCAGGGAGATTTGCAGAAAGATGCTATGCTGAAATTGAACAATTCCCTTTAAATCTTTGTTCTCAGTGACTTTGAGAAGAATGCACCAGGCATCATGAAGGTGAATTCTTGCACTGCTTGTGTGTGTGCCATCACAGAGTTAGGGATGGCATGAGGGAAATTTATTCTGGACTTGGTCCCCTGGGTGTTGCTGGCTCAGCAGCCACTGCTGGTGACAAAGCCACACTCTGATAGCAGCTACTTGGACTTGTGGGAACTTTGCTGAGAAAGTGAGCTGATAGGACTACAGCAATCCAAGGATTATAGCTCTCGGTTTTGCAAGCTCAGCAAAGATAAGCAAATGTGCTTTGTGTGCAGACTGCCCTTCCTTCTCTGGAAGGACACTCATGGTATCTTTTCATCTGGGGAATCCAGTGTCCAAGTTAACAGCACATAGGAGGCAGAGGTGAAGCCCTCAGCTGGAGGACAGCAGAGAGAATGCTGAAGGGCACTGTGGCTCTAACTGGAATCACCTGGGGGGCTTTAACGCCTGACACCTCGGTCCCACCCCCAGAACTTCTGATGGAATTGGTCTGGGTGTGTCCTGGCATTGAAGAGATGTTAAAGCCATGCTGAGAGTTCTAATGTACAGGCTACGTTCAGGATCACTGTGCTGGGCTCTTGCCAGGACAGATTCTAATTCCATCCATTTGTGGTGGGCATGATGGCTGCAGGTTTGAGGGCTCAGCTAGATCATTGGTTGGGGAGAGAACCTCATGGAATCAATCCCAGTCTTAGCAAATCAGGAGTTTTGTTGGGGGTTCTAAGGATATGGATATAGACACATACAGCTTTCCCAGTGATTTAGGAACAGGAGCACTCGGCATTCTGGTGCTCTCTGTATTTGGGGAACTGATGATATGGCCCCTGGGGACCAGCATGGGTTTGAGCAGGCTTTGTCTCCTCCCCCTGCATAGGTGCTGGCAGCTCTTACTACCTCCTGGTCCTTCTCAGACTTTAAAGTGCATGAACATCACCAGGGGTGTCTGTGTGCCGATTCAGACTCCAGAGCTCTGGGGGGGCGTCTGAGACTGCATTCTCACAAGCTCCTGCTGCTGCTGCTGGCCCCAGGCCTCATTTTAAGCAGAAAGGAGCCCAAATGTGGTCCAGGTAAGCAGCCCAGGGGCATCACTTTTCCCAGAAGCCTTCTGGTGCTCAGCAGGCCTCTCCTGGACGGGAGGAGTCTGTGGCCCTGCTGTCCTACTTCCTGGTCAGTCCTTCACCTTATACTACCCGTGTTGCTCCCTGATTTGCTCCAAGTGGTGTTTGGACTCCCTGGAGCAGTGGTTGCAAACTGGCTACACATTAGAACTGCCTGAAGCGCTTCACAAAATTCTGATGTTGAGGTTGGGCCTCACGCCTGTAATCCCAGAACTCTGGGAGGCCAAGGTGGGTGGATTGCATGAGCTCATGAGTTTGAATTCAACCTGAGCAAGAGCGAGACCCTCTCTAAAAATAGCCAGGCATTGTGGCAAGTGCTATAAGCCCCAGCTACTCTGGAGGCTGAGGCAGGAGGATTGCTGGAGCCCAGGAGTTTGAGGTTTCTGTCAGGTAGGCTGATGCCACAATGCTCTAGTCTAGGGCAACAGAATAACACTCTGTCTCAAAAAAAAAAAAATCTGACATTGAGGCCCAACCTCGAAGAGTCTGATTTCATTGTCTAGGGTGTGGCCTGGTATTGGGATTGTTAAAGAACCCCAGGTGATTCTCAGACCACTGGGGTCCAGCTGTGATGGTCATTGTGCCCCAGAGGAGCAGCAGCATGATGCTGCTTTAGGAACTTGGGAGAAATGTAAACTTTGGCCCCACCTCGTCTTGTACCCCAGGTGACTCCGACTCCTGTATTTGAGACTTGCCTTTTTAGGCTGCTGGGGTGGCACAAAGCTTGTTTGTAACCTCTGCACTGCTGCTGCAGTGCATGGAAGGCTCACAGTTACAGCCCTTGTGGGGTGCAGAATTGTGGTTCCTCTGAGAGCTGTGAGTAAAGCCAGGCGCCCGGAGGAGGCCACCGGGACCCTGCGACCCCGAGGACCTCACAGTGACTCAGAGTCCTTCTCGACCCCACATTGGGGGCTGCTGCTCTGGTGGCTTGCACGGGCCACCTTCCAGCCTCAGGCTCATCAGCTATTTAAAGTCTCAGCTGAGTAATAGTTTCCATCATGTGGCACAGATGTCACTTCCGAGCCCTTTGGAGCTGCCAGGGGTCATGTTTTGTGGTTTATCTCTTACTGGGACCTAATCCCCGGGACAGATCCCTGTGTCTCTGTTTTTTCTTCTCCTAATTGAGGTCTAATGAGGGAGGATGGCTGGGCAATGGCCTTGAATGTCCCCTCACAGTGAAGTCTCCCAGGGCACATGTGACTTCTATCAGCTCTCACTTCCTGTGAAAGGGTGGCTACCAAGGAAGGCACAGGTTACCTAAATTCACAGAGCGTGTCCATGGCAGCCCCAGGTTTCAGATACAAGTCTCTGGGCACAGTGGGTCATCACCCAGCCAGCCCGCATTCTAGGGGAGGCCTCCCAACCCCCTCCACATTCCTCCATCCCAGATCTGCCTCCCTCAGGGGTTTCTTCCAGAATCAAGCTTAGTAAATACACACCATCAGGGCAGCAGAAGGTCCCTGACTGCCACCTGAGGCACCACGAGTGGTGTTTTCAAAACCTGTCTTGAGATGCAGGGGCCTTGGCACCCAGCAGCACCACCTGGTCTGTGCAGGCTCCTGGCAGGGGTCAGCACCCAGATCCAGGATGGAAGCAGCCCCAGCTGTGGGTTTTCCATGGCGTGCCTGGGGCAGAAGGCCTGATTTCCAGCCACCCAGTAGGGCCAGCCCTTGCAGTGTCTTTCGGACACTGGCCCTGAGGAAGGCTCACAGTTACAGCCCCTGTGGGGTGCAGAATTGGGGCAGGGGGAGCTGAACTTCCATGTAGTAAGGAAGGCCTGACCAGTTCCCTGGGGTCCTGGGCTGTCCTGGATGGCAGCAGGAGGGCTGGGCTTGTATACTCCTACGCTGCCCAGACAGAGCCTTCCCTGCAGAGGAAGTAGACCAGGGCAGGGAGGGCCATGCAGGGGAGGCACACCTTAGCCTGATAGGATCTTGGTGGGCATACGGCACCCAATCTGTGCCAATTAGCCAAAGCTAGTCCAGGCTGGGTTAAGAGTGGGATTTGGCTGAGTAGCCATGTTGTCCTGAGGCCACTGAGATAGCAAGGCCATTAGGAATGAGGAGAGGAAGCAGCCGGGCTTGAATCCCCCCCACTACTTACCAGCTGTGGGAAACCATGATCACTGTATGACTCAGTTTCCTCAACTGTACAACAGAAATACTAATAGCACATATTTTGTGGTGAGCATGAAATGAACCGTCATATACAAAGAATTTAACTCAGTGGTTGCAAAGTGCTTAAAAAACAGCATTTAAAAAATTTCAGTAGGTTTGGGGCACACATGTTGAATTCTGTTACATGTTTATGCTGCATAGTAGTGAAGTCTGGGTTTTTAGAGTATGCATCACCCAGTGTGCATTACAACCAATAGGTAATCTGTCCTCCCTCCCCCTTCCCTGCCTTTAAGTCCCAAGTGTTTATTACATCATTCTGTGTGTCTGTGCGTGGGTGGCCAGACCTTAGCTCAGTTTACCAGTGAGAACACGCAGCATTTTTCTGTTTCTGAGTTACTTCACTTAAGATAATGACCTCCAGTCACCCCCAAGATTCTGTAAAAGACACTATTTCATTTTTCTTAGGGCTGAGTAGTATTCCATGGAATATATGAGTAGACACCACATTTTCTTTATCCACTCCTCAGTTGGGGGTATGTAGGTCGATTCCCTATCGATGCAATTGTGAACGGTGCTGAGCTAAACATATGAGTGCAGATGTCTCTGTGATATAATGATTTCTTTATAGTAGTGGGATTGCTGGGCCAAGTGATAGGTCTATTTTTAGTTCTTGGGAGAATGTCCATACTCATTTCCATAGAGGTTGTACTAACTTACATTCCCACCAATAGTGCATAAGCCTTCCCTTTTCAATGAATTCACTCCAACATCATTTTTTCTTTTTGGACTTTTTAATAATGGCCATTCTGATTGGAATAAGATGACATCTCTTTTCAATTTGCATTTCTCTGATGATCTCTATTTATCTTTGTTGGTCATTTGAATATCTTCTTTAGAAAAATGCCTATTCGTGGGTGGTGCCTGTGGCTCAGTGAGTGGGGCACCGGCTCCATGTACTGAGGGTGGCAGGTTCAAACCTGGCCCCAACCGAACTGCAACAACAACAACAAAATAGCCAGGTGTTGTGGTGGGCGCCTGTAGTCCCAGCTACTTGGGAGGCTGAGGCAAGAGAATCACCTAAGCCCAAGAGCTGGAGGTTGCTGTGAGCTGTGACGTCAAGGCACTCTACTGAGGGTGACAAGTGAGACTCTGTCTCTAAAAAAAAAAGAAAAATGCCTATTCGTGTTAAATTGTTTGTCCACTTTTTAATGGGGTTATTGTGTTTTTCTTTCTGAGTTGTATAGGTTCTTTGTAGATTCTATTAGTCCTTCGTTAATACATAGTTTGTGAGCATTTATTTATTCTCTTTGATGGTTTATTTTGCTATGCAGAAGCTTTTTAGTTTAATTAAGTCTCATTTGTCTAGTTCTGTTTTTGTTGGATTTGCTTTTGGGGTCTTAATGATAAATTCTTTGCCTGGGACAGTGTCCAGGATTTTTCCTAGTTTTTCTTCTAGATTTTATGGTTTCAGGTCTTCAATCCATCTTGAGTTAATTTTTATATATGCTAGGAGCTAGGGATCTCATTTTATTCTTCCGCATATAACTATCCAACTTTCCCCGCACCGTTTATTTAATAGTGGTTTTGTCTGCTTTGTCCAAGATCAGGTGGTGGTAAGTATGTATGTTTACTTACAGTATCTCTATTCTGTTCCGCTAATCTCTGTGTCTCCTTTTCACAGTACCAAGACTTGTAGTAAAATTTGAAGTCAGGTAATGTGATGCCTCCAGTTTTGTTCTTTTTACTTAAGATTGATTTGGCTATTCGTGCTCTTTTTTTGCTTTCATACGAATTTTAGTATTTTTTAAAATTCTATGAAAATTATGTTGGTATTTTTGAAAGGAGGTGCATTAAATCTGAATATTTCTTTGAGGAGTATGGTCATTTTAACAATATGGATTCATAGCCGTAGCATGTTTTTGTTATTTGTTTGTGTCATCTATGATTTTTTTCATCCATGATTTATAGTTCTTCTTATAGAGATCTTTCACCTCCGTGGTTAAATGTGTTCCTATGCATTTCATTATGTTGTTATTTTTACAGCTTTCTTTTTCTTTTTTTTTGAGATAGAATCTTGCTCTGTGACCCTCACTGAAGTGCAGTGGCATCAGCCTAGCTCACAGCAACCTCAAACTACTGGTCATAAGTGATCCACCTGTTCCAGCCTCATGAGTAGCTGGGACTATAGGAGTGAACCACAATGTCCAGATAATATTTTCTATTTTTTTTAGAGACAGGGGCTCTCTCTTGCTCAGGCAGGTCTCAAACTCCTGTGCTTAAGAGATTCTCCTGCCTCAGCCTCCCAGACTGCTAGGATTACAGGCTATGAGCCCCTGCACCCAGCTTTTTTTTATAGCTATTGTAAATAGGATTGAGTTCTAGATTTTGTTCTCCGCTCAGTCATTATTGGATTATGGAAATGCTATTGGTTTTTTGTACATGGATTTTATAACCTGAGACTGTGGAAATTATTCATCGAAACTAAGAGTCTTTTGGAGGAGTTTTAAGGTTTTCCAGGTATAAGATCATATCCTCATTAAACAGAGATAATTTGGCTGCTTCTTTTCCAATTTGGATGTGCCTTACTTCTTTCTTTTGTCTTACTGCTCTGGCCAGGACTCCCAGTACCATGTTGAATAGGAGTGGTGAAGTGGGCAGCCTTGTCTTGTTCTGGTTCTTAGGAGGAATTCTTTCAGGTTTTCCCTGTTCAATATGGCTGCAGGTTTGTTATATAAGGCTTTTATTATTTTGAGATATGTTCCTTCTATGCTGAGTTTTTTCAGGGTTTTTATCATGAAGGGATGTTGGATTGTATTGAATTTTTTTCCACACCAATTGAGATAATCATATGGGTTAAAAAAAAAAAAATCTGTTGATGTGGCAAATCACACTTATTGACTTGCATATGTTGAACCATCCTTTCATTCCTGGGATGAAACCCACTTGATCATGGTGAATTATCCTTTTATATGCGCTTAGGTTCAGTTTGCTGGCATTTTTCTGAGGAGTTTTGCATGTTCTTTCATCAGAAATTTTGGTCTAAAGTTTTCTTTTTTTGTTGCCTTTTTCCCCAGCTTTGCATTCTATCTACTGATTTTGTAGAGTGAGTAGATCTTCTTCTTGATCTTTTGGAACAGTGTCAGTAGGATTGATCCCAGGTCTTTGTGGTAGAATCGGGCTGTGAACTTGTCTGGTCCTGGGTTTTTTGTTTTTAGGCTGTATAATTTCTTTAAATCATTACTGATTCAATCTCACTACTTATTGGTTTGTTCAGGATTTCCATTTCTATTTCTTCAGATTTGGAAGGTTGTATGTTTGCAGGAACTTTTCCATTTCCTCTAAGTTTGCTAGTTTGTGGGCATAGTACACAGTATTCTTGGATAATCTTTTGTATTTCTGTGGTATCAGTGATAATGCATCCTTTTCCTTTCTGAGTAAGTTCATTTAAATTCTCTCCCTTCTTTGACTAAATTTAATTAGTGGTCTATCAATTTTGCTTATCTTTTCAAAGAGCATACTTTTCATTTTGTTGATTCTTTTCTTTCTTTTTTTAAATTTCAATTTCATTTAGTTCTGCTCTGATCTTTGCTAAGCCTTTATTTCTTTTAGCTTTGGGTTTCGTTTGTTCTTGTTTTTCCAGTTCCTGGAAGTATGACATTAGGCTGTAAATTTTGGATCTTTCTGTCTTTTTGATGTGGGCATTTAGTGATATAAACTTCCCTCTTAAAATTGATCTTGCTTTATTCCAGAGATTTTGGTGAGTTTTGTTAATATTATCATTCATTTCAAAATTTTTAAATTTCCATATTGATTTCTTCATTGATCCAAAGATCATTAAGGAACAAGTTTTTTAATTTCTGTGTATTTATTTAGTTTTTAAAGTTCTTAGAGTTCATTTCTAGTTTTATTACACTGTGATCTGATAAGGTACTTGAGATGATTTCTATTTTCTTTTTAATTTATTGAGACTAATTTTGTGGCTTAATGTAAAGCCTTTTCTGGGGAAAACGTTCCATATGCTGATGAGAAGAATATATATTCTGCAGTTTTGGGGGTACAATATTCTGTAAATGATGGTAGGTCCATTTGCTGTAGTATCTAGTTCAAGTCCAGTGTTTCTTTGTTGATTTTCTGCCTTGATGATCTGCTTATTGCTGTCAATGGCATATTGAAGTTCCCCACGATTATTGTAGTCTATCTCTTTTCTTACGTCTAGCAATATTTGTTTTATGAATCTGTGAGTGCCATTGTTAGGTGCATATAGATATGTAGGATTGTTATATCTTCTTATTTAGTTGATCGCTTTTATATAGAGACCTTCTTTATCTTTTTTTACTGTCGTTGATTCAAAGTCTTTTCTATCTGATGTAAGAATAGGCACTTCTTTTGGTTTCCATTTATATGTAATATCTTTTTCCACTCATTTATTTTGAATCTATAAAAACTTTTATGAGTTAAGCAGATCTCTTGAAGGGAGAAGATACTTGGATTGTGTGTTGTACCAATTCCACCAATTTATGTCTTAAATGGGGGCATTTATACCATTTACATCCAAAGTTGATATTGATATGTGAAATTTTGCTCCAATCATCATGTTGATTGTTACCTAGTTGCTTTGTATTCTCTTGTGTTATAAGTCCTATGAATTTTTTCTGTTTGAGTGTTTTTATACTGGCATGTATTAACCTTTCATTTCAATGTTTAAGACTCCTTTGAGTGTTTTCTGAAGGGCTAGTCTAGGGGGAACAAATTCCCTTAGTGTTTGCTTGTCTGAGAAAGAATTTATTTCTCCTTCATTTATGAAAGTTAGTTTTTCAGGATGCAAAATTCCTGGCTGCCTGTTATTCTGTTTGAGAAGGCCAAATATAGAAGCCAAATCCATTCTGGCTTATAAGATTTCTTCTGAGAAGTCTGATGTTAATCTGAAGGGATTTCCTTTATAAGTTATTTGACACTTTTGTCTCACTGCTTTTAGGATTTTTTTCCCTCCATGTTGTCTTTAGATAATCTGATGACTATGTATTTTGGTGAAGTCTTTTTTGCAATGACTCTCCCAAGAATTTATTGACCTTTGTGTATCTGGATGTCTTTTTAAATCTTTAGTAAGATCAGGGGAGTTTTCCTCAATTAAAGATGGGTTTTCCAAACCTTTTGCTTTTTCTTGGTCTCCCTTAGGAACACCTACAATTCTTCGGTTTATTTGTTTTACATAATGCTACACTTGCTTGGAAATTTTGTTCATCTCTTTTAATTCTTTTTTTTTTCAATTTTTTTCTGACTGGGTTAATTTGAAAACTTTGGCTTCAAGCTCTGAAGCTCTTTATTCTGTTTGGTGTAGTGTATTGTTAATATTTTCCACAGTATTTTGTAATTCCCTAAATGAATCTTTCATTCATAGAATTTCTGTTATGCTATTTTTAAAAAATATATATATATATACATTTAGCAATTTTTTATTCATGTCCTGAATTTTCTCTCCCTCTGTCTTTCTTTTTAGTTCCTTTGTGTTCGTTTTTTATTTTCTCTTCTATCTTATTGAGCTTACTTACAGTTCATATTTAATTTTTTTAACCTTATCACTGTGCTACCAAGCCATGTCACTTCTTATTTTTGAACTTACTCTCATTTGGATAAAACTTTAAACATTTTTTTACTATTTTATTTTATTTCCCCCTTTTGAGGATGTGAGTAGATTGCTTGATTATTTGGCTTTGAATCTGGATGCTTCCAGGGGTCAAGGCTCTGTAAGAGTGCCTTGCTGATAGATAGCCTTTGTGTGGTATCTTCTTTAGATGCTGATTGCAGCAGAGATGTACTGGGTATATGAATAGGCTTGCCACCTTCTGCAGTACTGGAATTGTGTAGGTCTTTGGAAGCTCTTCCTCTCCAGCAATATGCCCTTCTGATAGCAGGTTTTAAATTGGATTTTGTTTTTCAACCTCCAGAGCCAGTAGGCAGCACTTATGGGTAAGAGTCAGCTGTAGCCAGAGCTAGTGGGCGGGTATTTGAATTTTGTTAACTATGAGAGGTTCTCTGTTGTCTCGGGTGATGGACTAGTCTGTGGTAGGAAAGCAGTCCACTTCTCTATCACACCCCTGTTCTGAGGTTTGTGAACTCTCAGTTCAGTCAAACCCTGTCATCTACAATGTTGCTGAGAGCTACAGGAAATGCCTTCCCTACAGCTCTCTGCCTAAATGGTTTCAGAAGGAACCACTTCCTTTAGCCCCAAACAGATAGCTTTGTAGCTTACCTGTTTTCCTCTGCAGGGAACACTGCTCTTCCATGTAGCGAGGGAAGGTGTACTTCTGACACATTCAGGTGAGTACCCAACTGCAGTATTGCTGAGTCAGCAGGACCTCAGACCCCTGGGGTGTGTGCAGGTGTGAGCAGTGGTGGACTAGTTAAGTAATCCCTATTCCCCAGGCCCCTGGATGGCATGCTTGAGTTCTGGAAGAGAAAGAGTGACAAGTTAGTGAACTTGTCCTTAGACCTCCCTTGGTTCAGGTGCTGGCTGTGATGTGGGGGTGGGGTGACCTGATGCTTGAGTAGGGGAAGGGTGGGTGCATTGGGAGCCCATCAATGGGCAGGGTGGGGTCCTCCTGGCAGGATTAGCAGAGGCAGGCAGCTTTGGGGTGCATAGGCCACCCTCACCTCCCTTAGCAGTGGCAGCAGTCTCTGTCCCTTGAAAACACCCAGATTGCCTGCTCCTTCCCTGGCCCTGAAGCACTGGGGATTAGGCTCCCAGAATGGCTGCAGGCTGCAGCTAGAATGGGTCGGCAGGATAAATAGCATTTTATTCCTGCAAATACATAGGATTGGTGTGCTAAGGTACTTACTTGATTAGAGAGAATACTAAGTCTGTGATATTGGACTTAGGGGTGCACTGCTCATATTGAGATCAATGGAGTATACCCCTTCCTTGCACAAACTCACCCAGAAATGCAGAATAAATATTAGAATTAATGTTCAAGTTTTGAATTAATTTTAAATAATGTTCAAAGTCCATGAAGAGCTCAGGAATCCAAGGGCAGGGAGCCCCACTATACACCTGCAAGACTCTGGAGCAGTCAAGTAGGCCTCAGGGAGGTTCTCCAGTGTCCTCTCAGTCTCCTGGAACTTTCCTGGTCCCTAAGATCCGTGATGGTTTGACAGTGTCCTCAATGGGGAGTACACAGAGCAGGTGAGACATCACCCTAAGCCTGATGGGAATATGGGTTGCGCCAAGAACCAGGAGGCAAACATGCAACTCAGGAGACACTGGACTCAGCAGGAAGGTCATGCAGAGCATGGTCTAGAGCAGTGGTTCTCAATCTTCCTAATGCTGTGGCCCTTTAATATAATTTCTGTGGGTTGTGACCCACAGGTTGAAAACTGCTGGCCTAGAGGGTTCCTGCCACTTCCCACGTGTCCACCTCCCCACTCCCTCAGCCCCTATTTTGATAAGCTCCTCAGGGAAATGGGAGAAGAGAGGAAAATCCAGATTAAATCCAAAATCACTCAGTTTATCCTGTCATTGAAATAGAGTAAGCCTCTTCACCCCCATCAGGAGGAATGAGGATACAAAAAAGTGCCTAAGAGCAAGGGGAGAGGCAAGATGGCTGACTGCAGCCAGGCTCTGACAGAAGCTCCCTTTCAGAGGGAAGGATAATGTGCAGAAAGTACCCAAGTAAGCTGAAGACTGGGAGCTGAGTCGAGAGAGAGGAGCAATAACTGCAGGCCACCTCAGCTGAGGCAAGCTGTGACTCCAAAAAAGCAAACTTCAGTTACAAAATTCATACCGAAGGAAAAGTGTCTGTCCCCTCCCCCAAGAAAGTTATGTTTTTTTTTTTTTCTTTTCTTTTCTTTTTCTCTTTGGTTGCTCCTATAGGTTTTCTATAGGCGGGTGGTGAACTGAGGACCTCTTGTCTCTCTCCATGGGTGAGAGCTGTAGGAAATGGGGTCTACTTCCCTAGGGGGACCCTGTTGTGACCCTGAGCACTTTATTGCCAGGCAGAAAAATTGAACTTATGTTTTCTCTGCCATTCTGAACTTCCAGTCCACCCTTCCCCCCTTGCCTAATGAACCAGAAGCCTAACCTCTGTAGAGACTGTGGGGGGAGGCTCATGAGCAGTGCCCCCTACTCCCACCTGGCCAGAGCCTCACCTCCTGCCCTGCTAGAGCCATGAGTCCCATGCCCTGCCCCCAGTGCCCCACCCTGCAGGAGCCTCTGCACGCCTGCCCAGCAAGACTCATGAGCCCAGTGCTCTCCTTGCCAAAGTCACCAGCCACCAGGCATTGCCAGAACTGTGTGTAGCATCCCCCACCCTGCTGTTGGATCTGTGTGCCCATGCTCCTGGAGCTGCTCCTACAGCCAGAACTCCCTGGCTATGGCAGTCGCCTGGGAACTGTGCAGGGTCACTTCCCATAAAGATCCAGCAACAATAAAGTGATCCCACTGGGGTATAATCTTGGAGACACATCTCCCCAGCTCTGAGGACTGCCAGAGGAAACCAGAACTTGCTCTATAGGGATACCCGTGCTGCAGAGTGGCAGGGACAAAGGCATGGTGGCTGAGGGAGAAAAGAATTTGCTGACTTGTTTCCCTCAGGATTAGGCTGAGTCCAAGTGGTATGCTTGCCCTTGGCTTCTGAGTACCTGAGGCAGGCAGGCCTAAGCTCCCCCAGCCAGCTGGTGGAAGAGGGTAGTGGCCAGGCTGCAGGGGCATTGACCTTCCTTTGACTCACACAGGCACAAATCTCTGGCACATCTGCTTATTGGAGGGAGCAGGATCTCACCCCTGTGGGGTCACCAGTGACTGGGCATGAAAGAGGATCAAATTGGAGAGACTCAGCCCCCTAGTCCAACTCTGCTACTGGGCAGGCCTTTCTGACTCCACAGAGCACTGGAGTGAGCCAAATTTGAGCAGCCAGTAGACCTCCACCATCTAGTTGCTGGAGACCTTTCAAACTCTCTCACTTGAGAGTTTGTACAGACTGGGTCAATTGGTTTGGAACTCCTAACCTAGGCCAATAACCCAAGGACCCTCTCAGTTGGTACCCTGGTTGTGTGGTAATGGGAAGGGTTGATTTTCCTCTTCCAGTTGTTGTCCATGGGGGCTGGGGTGTCTTAGTTGCTTGTATTTCTCTATAGCTAAGACTTCACCAGAGTCACCCATCCATGAAGATTGGACAAGAATCAGCTGAACACAAGACAGAGCCACCTAACCCCACCACACCAAGAAGGTTTCTTCAGCCTCAGACTGTAATACTGTACGGGTCCTTTGCAAAGCTATAGGGGATAAAGCTGTAGTCATCAGTCCCAGATCCTTGACAAAGTGCTGGTTAACCACAACTCCCAATCCAATTTCACCTTACTGGCCCATCTAACCAATGGTGAAAACAATCATGAGGTGGAATCAGTGGAAAAACACTGGCAACATGAATAATCAGAGTAGATCAATGCCCCCAAGGAATGATATGGAAGACACAGCACAAGATCCCATTCATAAACAAATAGCTGAGCTGTCAGAAATTGAGTTCAGAATTTGGAGAGCAAATAAGATCAACAGAATGGAGGTAAAGAGGGAATTAGAATTTCAAGGAGTAATTCAAAAGATGTCTGAAGAATTCAACAAATTCAAAGACAAAATCACCAAATATTTTGACACATTGAAGCAAGAAATTGCAGCTCAAAGATCTGAGAAATACAGTAGAATCCCTCAGTAACAGAATGGACCAGGAAGAAGAAAGGATCTTTGACAAAAGCTTTTGAATGCTCCCAAACACTCAAAGAGGAAAAGAAAGTGGAGAACAAAAATGAATCATTGTCTCAGAGAGCTCTGGGATAATTTGAAGAGATCTAATATTCACCTTAATAGGAATACTTGAAGTTGATGAGGTTGCTGCAAAGGATACAGATGCTTTACTTCATGAAATAATCAAAGAGAATTTTCCAGACATGCCAAGAAATTCTGAAATTCATACAGCAGACAGGTTCAAAACACTGGCACAACTCAACTCAAAAATTCTCATAGACACATTATAATTAGTTTTGCCAAAGTTAATATGAAGGAGAAAATTCTGAAAGCAGCCAGATGTAAGACAACCATAACCTACAAGGGGAAGAACATTAGAATTACTGCAGATCTCTCTGTTGAAACTTTCAAGCTAGAAGAGGGTGGTCATCAACCTTTAATCTCTTTAAACAAAGTAACTTTCAACCCAGGATCCTGTATCCAGCTAAATTGAGTTTCATTGATGGAGAAATTAAATACTTTAAAGACATTCACATGTTGAAGAAATTTGCCATAACTAAACCAGCTTGCCAAGATATTCTCAGACCTATCCTCCATAATGAATAGCACAATCCTCCACCACTAAAGGAAACTCACTCAGAAACTTGATCAAATTCCAACTTCCACAGTGATGAAAGGATTAAAAATGTCCACTGGACTTAACTCAATACCCCAAATACTGTCTGGCTTATCAATACTATCAATTAATGTGAATGGCTTAACTTGCCCTCTCAAGAGGCACAGGTTGGCTGACTGGATATAAAAACTCAGGCCAGACATGTGCTGCATTCAAGAATATGACCTTACTTTAAAAGATAAACATAGACTCAGGGTGAAGGGATGGTCATCTATAATTCAGGTAAATGGAAATCAGAGAAAAGCAGGTGTTGCAATTTTATTCACAGATACAATAGGCTTTAAACCAACAAAAGTAAGGAACGATAAGGATGGTCACTTCATATTTGTAAAAGGCAACACTCAACATGATAATATTTCAATTATTAACGTTTATGCACCCAACCAGAATGCACCTCAATTTATAAGAGAGACTCTAACAGACATGAACAATGTGATTTCCTCCAGCACCATAATTATCGGAGATTTTAACACTCCTTTGGCAGTGTTGGATAGATCCTCCAGAAAGAAGCTTAGCAAAGAAATTTTAGACTTAACCAAAGAAATTTCTTAAGCAAAGAAATTTTAGTCTTAATTTTAGACTTAACTTTAAAGAAATTTAAACTTAACCATTCAACATTTGTGTCTAACAGACATCTACAGAACATTTCATCCTAACAAAACTGAATACACATTCTTTTCATCAACCCATGGATCATCTTCCAAAACTGATCACAACTTAGGTCACAAGTCTAACCTCAGCAAATTTAAATGAATAGAAATCATTCCTTGTATTTTCTTGGACCATCATGGAATATAAGTTGAACTCAGTAACAACAGGAATCTGCATACATATACAAAAACATGGAAACAAAATAACCTCATGCTGAATGATAGCTGGGTCATAGATGAGATCAAGAAGGAAATTACCAAATTTTTGGAACAAAATGATAACAAAGACATGAACTATCAGAACCTCTGTGATACTGCAAAGGCAGTCCTAAGAGGGAAATTTATAGCATTGCAAGCCTTCCTCAAAAGAACAGAAGAGAGGAAGTCAACAACTTAATGGGACATCTCAAGCAACTGGAAAAGGAAGAGCATTCCAACCCTAAACCCAGCAGAAGAAAAGAAATAACTAAAATTAGAGCAGAACTAAATGAAATTGAAAACAAAAGAATCATACAACAGATCAACCAATCAAAAAGCTGTTTTTTTGAAAAGGTCAATAAAATAGGTAAACATTTGGGTAACCTAACCAGAAGTAGAAGAGTAAAATCTCTAATTTCATCAATCAGAAATGATAAAGGCCAAATAACAACAGACTCCTCAGAAATTCAACAAATCCTTAATGAATATTACATAAAACTCTATTCTCAGAAGTATGAAAATCTGAAGGAAATAGATCAATACTTGGAAACATGCCACC